>NQII01000938.1:226574-353004 GCA_002778355.1 Clitarchus hookeri
GGAACCATGGCACGTGTTTTGAAAGGTATTGTTCTGCTTTCTACCACCTCACCCCCTCCCCCAACAAGGCGACATGTGCCAACACTTAAGGAGAAAGGCTGGCGAGCATATAAGCCCCTTTACGAGACAAGGGAATCGGTTTTTTAGTACCGCGCAGAGAGGTCAGACAGTCAATTATTACCACCCAGAGTTCGAGGAAGCAGTCGCGCAGAGAGCATTTGGCCGGGGAATCGGTCCCCTGGCCACGTCAGTACATCAGTAGAGCAGTCCAGGGGTGATGACAACACCCAGCGGGGTTTTTCCAAGGCCGATCACATCACCAAAGCTCGTCCACAGCGGACATCATACCAGCAGAATAGCTAAGCATCGAGTCACCGTCCANAGTCGTCCACAGTTAATATGAGTAGCCAAATTAGGTACCACACCTCGGAAGTGTTGCTGTATGTTGTTTTTGATCAAACTCGAGACAATATATTCGTCCTTCACAATGAAACAGCAAAAGACTACATTATTGACACACCCCCAATCTTCAAGGCATCTTATAGTCTGTGCCACTAAACATTAACAAAAGACGCTACAAACCTTTAATATGTTAATTGACGTGGGGTCTAGATACGCCTGCATCAAGTTATTTTGCTTCCCCAACTATTAAGCATCATGTTATTTGGCGACCAACTGTGGGGCGTAATTACCCTCAAGTAATTTGACCACCCATCGTGAGGCCCAGTAGTGGCAGTATAGCGTCAACCTTAGCTTTTATAACGGAAATTTTTATTAAAATTTGTAGTTGAAATATTTATTTATGGTCGCTGATAAAGAAAACAAGTTCTTGAAGCATAATTTTCTGTGTACTATTTGTAGGTACATTCCAAATAGTCTCCTTATTGATAGAAACGAACTATTATAGTTACAGATTTTTATCAGTCGTAACGTCTCTAAGCACTTCAATGAATTCTGTATCCTTTCCTAAAGAATTTTTTTTATGTCATTTTTAAGTTATACGCCTGCTTGCATGATTAAATGCATAAGAAAACCGGGTTCGATTTCCTGCGGGTTTGCGAGAATTTTGGATATTTGAAACGTCATAGACGTTGCGATCTACCAATGGTAGTCTTATCATTATCACTAACGCTTTTCTGTGTCTCCAACGTTGGAAAAAGGTGTCTAATTGTAAAAAAGGGGGGAGCAGGTGTTGCTTAAGTGTGTGCGTGACGTAATTTCATTCTGTGAAAGTTAACTGCATTCCACAAGTGTATGGGAGACAATATAGAATAACTAAGAAAAAAAATCATACATAACGTTTCTGAAGCACTGCTGAATTCCTACTTTCTAGATATTTCTCTGCCTCATGCAAACAAATCCTGACCAACGGGACAACACACTGTAATCCTGCGCACTCAGTGTAATGGTATTTTGCATTATAACTATTTCTTACTAGGCATTACCGACACATGTTTGTCCTCTCTGTTTTATCCACATAAAATAAACATGACAGCCAATAAACCTGGTATAGACGTGCGTATGCAAATATCAGAGGTATGGAACCAATCAGAGTAATGTGATATGGTCGGCAGCGCCTATATAAGACAACAAGCGTCTGGCAAAGTTGCTAGATCGGTTACTGCTGCTACAGTGGCAGGTTATCAAGATTTAAGTGAGTTTAAACGTGGTGTTATAGTCGGCGCAAGAGAGATGGGACATAGCATCTCCCAGGTAGCGATAAAAGCTGGATTTTCGCGTACGACCATTTCACGAGTGTACCATGAATATCGGGAATCCGGTAAAACATCAGATCTTCGACATCGCTGAGGCCGGAAAAAGATCGCGAACGAACGGGACAACCGATGGCTGACGAGAATCATTAAACCTGACATACGTGCAACGCTTTCTCAAATTGGCGCAGATTTCAGTGCTGGGGCATCACCAAGTGCCAGCGTGAGATCTATTCAATGGACCATCATTGATATGGGCTTTCGGATCCGAAGGCTCACTCGTGTACCGTTGTTGATTGCACGACACAAAGGTTTACGCATCACCTGGGACCGCCAACACCGCCATTGGACTGTTGATAACTGGAAACACGTTGCATGGTCTGACGAGTCTCGTTTCCAATTGTTGAGGGCGGATGGACGTGTACGTGTATGGAGACATCCTCAAGAATCCATGGACCCTACATGTCAACAGGGGACTGCTCAAGCTGGAGGAGGCTCTGTCATGGTATGGGGCGTGTGCAGTTGGCGTGAAATGGGACTCTTGATACGTCTTGATACGACTCTGACAGGTGACAGATACTTAAGCATCCTGTCTGATCACCTGCACCCATTCATGTCCATTGTGCATTCCGACGGACGTGGACAATTCCAGCAGGACAATCCTATACCCCAACCGTCGAGAGTTGCTACTGAGTGGCTCCAGGAACACTCTTCTGACATTAGACACTTCCTTTGGGCAACTAAATCACCAGACATGAACTTTATTGAGCATATATGCGATGCCTTGCAACTTGTTGCTCAGAAGATATCTCCACCGCCTGGCACTCCTATATATTTGTGAGTCTGCCCTGTAGAATTCATGATGTGGATTGCCTCCTGCATTAGTCGAGTCCATGCCACGTCTTGTTGCGGCACTTCTGCGTGCTCGTGGGGGCCCTACACGATATTAGGCAGGTATACCAGTTTTTTTTGGCTCTTCAGTGAATATGTAAAGTATAATAATTTTAACATTTTATTTAAGTGAAAGTTTAATTATTCTTTTGATACGGGACTTATTTAGGAAACAACCGAGCACGTCTTGTGTTTGGTGAGTTTTCGAAAGTTTGATTCATAGGTGTGAAGATACTGCGAATGGGCTGTACTATTTGTTTGTACAAATATATCACCATATTTTCGAGACTTATTTCTGTCGAGCTATTTCTTGCACTTTAAATCTATACACGACATTGGAGGGCAAGATTATTCACAATTAAAAGCATCACCCGACCCAAATTATTGCGCACAGATTTGTCAAGAACTATTGTCGAGGCTTGAACGTTTTGTCGTTTGTCTGTGCACACTTTATAAAAAAAACACGTGGACTTTCATTACGTACTTGGCGTTAAAATACGTCCCATGTTCACGTAACCTATACTTCTTAAGTCGTGTGCCACTGAAAATAACCATCAGGAACGTGCCAACAGAACAGTTCTCTAAACGGGCTTCGGGGGAAGCAGCATACCAATTAATGTAGCAGCAACAGAATGTTCTGTTATTTCATTACAGTTCTGCTTGTTGCGAGAACGATCAGAATATTGCTGACATTGTTCTGTTGAATAAACTATCTCTTCTGTAGGTGGGACAGAATGCTCTTCTGTAGGAACTGTATTCATAGTTGCAGATACAATCACAGACAAGACCACGAGATGCAGTTAAGTTGTATTTACTCTGTATGTTAACTATATTTATATTGTACCAACAACCAAACTGGATTATGTCCTTATATTAACAGTGTAGATGGGTTACGGGTGCACAAATTTCTTTACTTCGACTGAGTTTTTTCTCGGTGTGTATAATAATTGTATGGCCGCTGTAACTTAGGACGTGGGAGCTCTGCCAATGTCAGACCACATCTCCCCGGGTAAAGAAACAATTGGACAACGGGTGTACCGCAGGAGGGAGGGGGTGCCTGCAGATTCGTCTGCCCGCCTGTCAGCAACCTGGGGTTGGTGCTTTGCAAGTCGTTCTGTTTCTCTCTTTCACTTGGGTAGGCGGAGCCAAGTCCGTTCTTAGACCGGCAAGACTATATTTCACTCTTATTCCGGTTTATAACTACGCAATGCACGTCAAATAAACTGCGATCCAATTAGAAATGCACCAAGTAGGTTCGATTCTTCAACAATTAGCCTGGTACTAGTGGAACCTGCATCATTTTCGATTCCCTATTCATTACGTTAGAATGAGAGTGGCTTTTAGTAGAGAATCTCACTCGACTGTACAGAAAAATTAATTAAAAAGTTGTTAAAACACCACCATAATTTTCAGAAATATTTTATTTATGTTGCATATGAAAGAAGCTCATTATTTGTATGTCTGTATAATCCTTTGTTATAAATATCTTTAATTAAATGTTTAAAAATATGTGAATAAAAATCCATGTTTGATATTATTTTAAGCGTATTTTCATTCTGAAAGCTTCAGAAAGTACATTTTGCAAAATAACCATCGTCAAATAGGGCAATTGTAATAATTAATATGGTTGTATATAAACAGTTTTGCTAGACATCTATGACAGAAAAATTGTTAATAGTTGATTTTATTAACAGTATTATTTCGGTTACAAAAATGGCAACTCTCGTGGATAAATAAAAGTGTTCAAAATAAATGTTTTAAAAAAAATTTGTAAACAATATATCTTATTTTTTATTACACGCAAGTAGATTAATTATTGCAATCGTTTTTCTAAATGGGGGGGGTTATTTTTCTTGCAAAAATGTGCTTCATAGGTCGAGCTTCTAGAATTGAAATGCTCTTATACATTAATTGTGATTTGCTGCATGATCGAGATGAACGAGATGTTTTAGTTAGTTTTTCACGGAGATCTAGGCATTGAGGTTCGTACTATGCGACGTTCTTAGGGACTTGTCATCGTCTGTTGGCAACACTAGTCAGTTTGATTCGTGTGGTTGGTTGCAATGGTCTATTGGGTAAGTCTGTAGGTTTTGCTGGTTGGTCTAGTTGTCTAGTCCGATGGAATGGTTTGGACGGTACAGCTGATCTCGTTGGTCGATCTTGATGGTTGGTGGAGTTATAAGAAGCTAAGAAAACGATTGATAACCCCTGCTGTAAAAGCAATTGATGCGGTTACGTGTTTGAAAATGTGGAAGGCAGTGCAAAACTTTATATGTAACCAAGTCATAAATGCTCCCAGTCTCGTCATAATGCGCAATTATTTTGCTTTATCACGGACTGTATTATACGTAGCTGAAAAGTTGAATGTGCTGTGTCCCAATCACGTGAATATTGCGTTTAACCATTAGGACCAATACTTTCATTCAAAACAGTTACGTTCCCGTTGTGTCGTAAAATACTAACGCCTCCTAAGACTTTGAACCGAAAGTTTTCCAACTTCACATGGTTCTCGTTTGCTTATTGTTTGATATTTATACAAACAAATAATCAATTAATATCTTAGATCGTAAATGGCAAAATGCCGTTCGGAGTAATTGTCGGGTGGAGAAATATTTACACAAATTAATTCTAACAAATGTATTTTTAAAGAGAAAGAGGAGGCAGTTACGAACCCTGTAGATATAAATGGCACGCTGCATTACATGGAGCGAATCACCTGCACTACCTCTTTCATAAATAAATACTATGTATGTAACCTGGTGACTACAAAAATTAATCAGAAATTTACATATTCAAGGAAAATATCATTTTATATTTCTTGGCATGCTCACCAAAAGAACAGTTTAACATTTCGAATTTTTTGTTTATTATTATTTATTATATTTTATATATTGTTATTTATATAATATTATTTATTTTCAATCTTTTATTTGTATGGCAATTATAATATATTACGAGTTATCATTGCGAATGATAGAAGTATTGACTATACTCCATCTAGGGAATAAAGCATACGAAGACGATATAAAATATTAGGTTGAAAGGGGAGAAGAATGACGACTTGACGATCGATATTTAATATGTAGGCAGACACATTAAGTAGATTGCCACTTCTCGTAATCAATTGTAATTCAGTTAAAGTACTCGGAAACATCACGCATTACGAAGCACCACTCGTAGTTTCATTTCTGTTTCTTCACAAGACGGTCGCAAGTTCCTTCCGCAATTTTTCTCAAATTATTTTTCACTTTGCTATTTAATTACATTAAGCAAACATGAATAATTTTGTTAGTTTTCAAAATCACGTGTGACAAAACAAATATGTGTGTGTTTGTGAGGTACAGTATTGGATAAAAAGTACCAGTGTATTCAGAGACTAGCGTGTTCTGCATCGCCATCAGCGACATAACAAGAAGGTCACGATGAAGTTATTCAAACCCCCGAACAACATTATTTTAGCAGCTATGCCATTGTTTGCAGTTCTGAAGACATTAGGCCTCGCGCCTATAAAATGCTTGCCAAAAGACCACATCCAGATCTATAGAACAAAAGCTGTTGGCGTAATACAAACCATCGCCTACATGATTATGATTATTGTAGGAAGCTGTATTTACCATTATTACACGGAACCCCAGAAAGACGAGAAAAGTTATGTGATGCGGATGATCACTTTCTGGCTTTGTGCGAGCATGGGAACTGGCTGGTCTATCATCACCTTGATCACGTGTGCAAGCTCTCGACTTGGCGAGGTCTACAGAAGAATACGCCACATGGATGAAGTACTCCTCGCAACGTCTTGGATCAAGTATGGACATGTCAGCGCATTTATCTGGGTTCAGCTCTGCTTCTTTGCAACGTTCTTAAATTGTGTTTATATCACAAACTTTTACTATAACTTCAAAGTTGGAGGATACTGGTGTTTCGCTATCTTTGCGAATAACTTGATCAGTACAGCAGGAATTGTGTTGTATTTGGACACGATTCTGCTGCTCGGAAAGATAATGGATTACATCAATAGAGAAATTGAAGATCTCGGAAAGCAAGGAGCCTTCAGAAATGACGAAGCACGCTGGGTAACAACAGTTAGTCACTTGCCGATGACCTCGGTTCCGGACAGTATTTCCTTCCATACAACCAGTCGCGCTGCTGTCCATCCTGCAAGCCGAAATGTGCCTCGCAGGTCTCATGCAAGTGCCGACGTTAGAGTTGCCAGCGTTTTGAAACACTTGAGGAAAACCTTCTACTATCTGCAGGAAACAGTAATTATGGTGGACTCTAATTTTGGCTTACAGATATTAATTGGCCTCATGTCCTGCATGACCTTCCTTACATGGCACGCTAAGGTGGTTATCGACATCTTGATGGACACCACAGTGAAAACAATACACAGCAACTCTATAAGCCTGCCAGTCACTGCAATGTGGAGTGCAATCTGTTTCTTAATTACCGTACTGGCACATTTCGTTGCACAGTATGTAGCTGACAAGAGAGAGAAGACAATTCTGAATTTACAGAAGTTAAGTCTCAAGAAATCCCTGAGCCCAGTCGCCATGGAGGAGCTTGAGATATTTTCTCAGCAGGTGTTTGGAAGACCGATGGTTTTCAGCGCATGGGGTTTCTTCAGCTTGGATCGCACCACTTTCTTCTCGCTCATGGGATCCTTGGCAACTTACATGGTCCTATTAGTGCAGCTTCGCTAAGTTTGTGTATGGCAAGCTGTTTCATTTTAAAATGTTTCAGATCATAATTTATTTCCCTCATAAATTACAGCTCCACTAAACTGTTTAAACTCAATAGAATATAATTATATTCCCAAATAATTTTCAAGACACCTTTTCGTTTTGTATCTATTCATCAATCATTAGCATAAATATATAAAAAAAAATGTTAAGTATTTATATGTTATACTATACATCAGCGAGTATTTTTATACTGCTAAGATTTTTTATTATATTTTGCGTAGTTACGTTTTGTCAGTGTTTAATAAGTAGTACTTCAATTTGTGTAAAGTAATAGCTTTGTTCAACGAAACACGATGACACCAGAAACACAAATGCATTTCTATATAATTGCATCTGTAGTCACAATGAAGTTAAATATTCACGCTTTAATTGTATAGGCCTAATGCTGAAATTTAAAAAAATCACTTTCACATTTAATGCTATAAATTTGAACTCACAACCCTCCGCCGTAACCGTTAGTCGCCCGTCCATTCGGCCGTCAAGTGATCTTCAACCAATCGCAGGGCAACTTTTTTCTATTCGTTAATCCGTCAAATATTTCTGTAACTGTATATATCCTTTGACGGTCCGACGGATGGGCCACCGCCTTCTGACGACATTCCATAGACGCGAATACACACTTTAAGTCAAAATGCAAGGCGGAGAATTTTGTATGTTATATTTGGTGATAAATTCATGAATTAAAATATAATTAATCATTAATTATTAAATATCGTAATGTAAAACAAATTATGTCCCGAATTTTTTTTTACAGAAAATGTATTTCCAACCAAAATATTCCCCCAACTAAAGAAAGATCACGATGTTAAGTTGTCACACTGAAATTTGTCCTTACAGAAGGATTGACGGACGAAGGGTTGTGGTGAATCGCTCTCAACTGACGGACAAAAAAACAGAAGTATTGCTGACTGACGGACGAACAGGTGAATGACGTGTGCAACGGATGGTCGTGAGTCCAGCTTTTGTCTGTCGTCTACTTACACTTTGTCACCTATTTTCTTATTAGAGTGCAACAATACATAGTGTATCGTATATTTTTTAAGCCAAAGTCAGGAACGACTGTTTGGAGGCGTTCAGATTGGTGCGCACAAATTTCTTCTGCTTTGGAATTCCTTGCATCATTTATTTTAGAAATTAATACTATTCCATGTTGCCATAACAGTTGACAGCTATCATAAAGTTTGTTCCATGTAATACTTATAATTTTTGTGAACTGAATACGCCAAAGTATTGATGGTCCATAAAAATGGATCTTAATGAACCTACAGTATACGTCAAGCATTAATAATTCACGTTCTCACAGAGCGTTTAATACCAAGAAAAATGCTCCTGACAATTTCCCGGGGAATTTCATGTCACCTCTTTCCAACGGAATGTAATATGCTGGGACATTGTTTATATTAAAATAACTTACATTTCGTATTCCAAATATATTTCAACACTCAAAAATAAAGATGTTTGCAGGCTTCCAAGGCCATTGTCATTAGTGCTATCTTGGCTTTCGAGGTTGAGCCGCGTCATTGTCGAACTTCAACAAACACGCGTCTCTACCTCGAAAGCCAAGATAACTTGAATATAACATCGTATGTATGAATTTTTTGAATTGATCTAAGTTTTTCTATTGTTTCGAGGTCAGTAATAATACGAAAGTGTGCTTTTTTTAATATTCTTGACGTCAACTGCCCACTAAATCGTGGCTGTTTCATTACTTGAGTTCAATTAGTTTATGCTGCTAATTCATATTGGGACTTTGAAAGGAGGCAAGTGATTAAGAATAAACACTATTATGAGATTGAAATGGTTAGAATTTAGTATGATAGAGGAGATGAAGGCAGACCTCAATCTGCTAGCATATCCAACATAAGGTTAAACGAATCCGGCTTTGAGGAGTGTGATAATCAGAGGACAGAGAGCTGGGAATGAACAAAAAATGTTATTTGATGTTTAATTTATAAAACGTGTAACTTTAGCTGTTCACTTGCTGGATATGCAAATAATCTGTAATTCTAATAATGGTGTTTGAATAAATGTATTTCGTCCGTTTAAATTTATCATTTGGTGTACTTTAATCGTTATTCATATTCTCGCTTCTAGAATTTTTAATTAATTTCATAAACGCAGTCAAATGAAGTAAACCTGATTTATTCTTACCTCACCTGATCTAACATAACCTCACCTGACCTTACATAACCTTACATATTTACCTAGGCAATAACATGATTAAAATAATTTACTTCGTCTCTTTTCATGTATGCGATATATTTAGCAGAAGTTTCAGATAACGGTATGACATCTGACGATGTGGTTAACAGGAGGCATAACACGTATTTTATTTTTTCGTACTCAGATTAATTCATACCTTCATGGTTTGAAAGGTAATATCGAAACACCACAACAGTTTTCATTTTAATTGTACTCAATGACATTGACTATTTACAAACCAACTCATAATAGGCCTACGTAACTCATTTCACAGGAATGTGCGATGCTCTACCAATTTGATATATTATTTTTAAGAATGTGATTTTACTCTTAAATTTATAACAAAACTGACGACAATGTCTTATTTGTATCTTCTTATATGAAAGTGTAATTGCAAGAATAAACTTTTGTTCTTAACCTTATAAACAAACGGTAAACAATGCCTTAGTACATGAACATAAATTTTCAAGAATGTGGTTTTTACTAACATTTATATAAGTTTTTTTAATATTTTCATTAGCGCATCACATGCTTCTGGAACAATTGCAGATATTGTTTGTTTCAATATGTGGAACAAACATTGTAAACATATGTATGAATCACCAGTTGCTAAGAATCATAAAGTAACAAGTAACATATCTTTGAAGGCGTTAACGACTCGCATATCGGTGCCTTTCTTTCTAACGATAGTTTCAATAATATTCAACAGATGTTCAAAGTCTTCCGTAGCCATACGCATGAAATCTTGTGTTATCTTCTTCGCATGTTATGTCTCTAGAAAGTATGTTTCCGTTATCGCAACTCTGCTGGTAAGTTTTTTTTTTTTTTTTTTTTACCCACCATCGTGGGCGACGTTATGCCTTCCGTGGCTGTATACACAGATTATTCACAATAAACGCAGCGGCGGCAATCTGCACGTATGTTAACGGTGGAGTCATGCTGTGTGCGACTGTTCGCTATGATCGCTCCGAGTATGCGCAGATCTGATTATCTTGTGACTCGTTCCTCATGCCGAGGCGTGCGCTTCACGCAGCCTTGCACTGTGCGCACGCGGCTTTACGTTAATCGATTAGTACAATATTCCTAATGACACGAAGAGGTAAAGAAATTCAGTACATATAACTGAAAATTTAATATAGTTTTACATAGGTTTGTTTATTTACAACATTACAAATTGTCAGTTTACAGAAGTTTTTCATTGAGAGAAGTAGTTAGATAATATGTTATTGTTGTTATAAAGTACCAGAAAATATTTGTTATTTATCGTATCATAAAATTTGAATTGTCAGTTAATAGTTTTTTTAATATACACGAGTAGGTAGCCTATGTGTTGTTAATGATATCATTATATCGGTGTGGTATAGTACCAGGAAACTCATTACGATGATTGCTTGGTTCTTAACGGCTCCTAGTTAGTATAAAAAAGGGGGAGGCGTAGTTTTTAAAGTGTGTGCGTGACGTAAACATACGTTGTGAATGTTAACTACATTCCACATATGTGTGGAAGGCACTATACAATAACCAAGAAAGGACTATCCTACATAACGTTTCTGAAGCCCTTCTGAATTCCTATTTTTCTGGATATTTCTCCGCCTCCTGCAAACATAGCTTAACCGGCGGAACAACAATTCGTATTGTTGTGCACTCAGTGTAATAATATTTAGCATTAGAACTATTTCTTACTAGGCATTGTCAATACAACTTTATTCTCTCTGTTTTTATCCACATTAACTTTAGGTGAAATATTATTATTTATAGATATTATTTAAGTAAAAGTTAAATAACGCTTTTGATACGTGATTTATTTAGGAAACAACCGAGCACGTCTTATGTGTGGTGATTTAACAAAGGTTTGATTCAAATGTGTGAATATACTGTAAATGAGCTGTACTAACTGCTGTACAAATATTTTACCATATTTTCGAGACTTATTTCTGTCGAGCTATTTCTTGCACTTTAAATATATACACGACATTGGAGCGCAAGATTATTCACAATTAAAAGCATCACTCGGACCAAATTAATGCGCACAGATTTGGCAAGAACTGTTGTCTCAGCTTGAACGTTTTGTTTTTGTCTGTGCACACTTTATAAAAAAAAACACGCTGACTTTCATTACGTACTTGGCGTTAAAATACGTCCTATGTTCACGTAACCTATACTTCTTAAGTCGTGTGCCACTGAAAATAACCATCAGGAACGTGCCAACAGAACAGTTCTCTAAACTGGCTCCGGGGGAAGCAGCATCCCAATTTCTGTAACAGCAACAGAATGTTCTGTTATTTCATAACAGTTCTGCTTGTTGCGAGAACGATCAGAATATTGCTGACATTGTTCTGTTGAATGAACTATCTCTTCTGTAGGTGGGACAGAATGCTCTTCTGTAGGAACTGTATTCATAGTTGCAGATACAATCACAGACAAGACCACGAGATGCAGTTAAGTTGTATTTACTCTGTACGTTAACTATATTTATATTGTACCAACAACCAAACTGGATTATGTCCTTATATTAACAGTGTATATGGGTTATGGGTGCACAAATTTCTTTACTTCGACTGAGTTTTTTCACGGTGTGTATAATAATTGTATCGCCGCTGTAACTTAGGACGTGGGAGCTCTGCCAATGTCGGACCACATCTCCCTTGGTAAGGAAACAATTGGAAAACGGGTGTACCGCAGGAGGGAGGGAGTGCCTGCAGATTCATCTGCCCGCCTGTCAGCAACCTGGGGTTGGTGCTTTGCAAGTCATTCTGTTTCTCTATTTGACTTGGGTAGGTGGAGCCAAGTGCCTTCTTAAGCCAGCAAGACTATAGTTCACTCTTATTTCGGTTTATAACTACGCAATGCACGTCAAATAAACTGCGATCCAAATAGAAATGCACCAAGTAGGTTCGATTCTTCGACAATTAGCCTGGTACTAGAGGAACCTGCATCATTTTCGAGTCCCTATTTCTTACGTTAGAAGGAGAGTGGCTTTAGTAGAGCATTGCACACTACTGTACAGAAAAATTTATAAAAAAGTAGTAAAACACTACCATAATTTTCAGATATGTTTGATTTATGTTGCATATGTATGAAGAATGCTTATTATTTTTATCTCTGAAAAATTTTTTGTTAAAATAATTTTTACATAAATTTTTTTATTCAGTTAGTAATAATAATCCGTTTATAATTACGTTTTAATCGTATTTGCATTCTAGATGGTTTAAAAATTGCAAAAAATCATCTTAAAATAGGGCATTTATAATAAATACAATGTTTGCATTAAACAGTTTTAATAGACATAATTGTCAGAAATATTTTTTGTAATTGATTTTATGTACGGTTTCGTCTGTTATAAAAATTGCGACTCTCGTGGATGAAATAAAGGCGTTGAAATAAATGATAAAAAAAATTGTAAACATTATAACTGATTTTGTATTACATGCAAGTAGATTAAATATTGCAGTCTACTTGTTTAATGGAGCGTTTTTTCTTGCGAAAATGTCCTTAATAGGGTGAGTATCTATGATTGAGATGCGCTTATACTGTAATGGCGATTTAATACACGATCGGGATGGACGAGCCGATTTGCTAAGTATTTCTCGAAGGATTGGCAATGGGGTTCGTGTAATGCGACGTTCTTCAGGACTTGTCGTCGTTGTCTGTTGGAAACACTTGTCGGTGTGATTCGTGTGATTAGTTGCTATGGTCGTTCGGATTAGTCTATCGGTTTATCTAGATGGTCTCGTGGTCTAATCCGATGGAATGGTTTGGGCGATACAGTTAATCTTGGTCGATCTTGACGGTTGGTGGAGTTATAAAACGATTGATAACTGCGGATGTAAAAGCTGTTCGTGCGTGTGTGTGTTTGAAAATGTGGAAGGCAGTTGAAAACTTTAAATGTAACCAAGTCTTACATTTTAATGCCATAAGTGCTCTGCGTTTCATCATAAGGCCCAATTATTTTTATTTATCACAGACTGTGTAATACACAACTAAAAGTAAAATCTTCTGTGTGATAATTAAGAGAATATTGAGTTAAACTTATCAGAATAATATTTTTGTTAAAAAACAGTTACGTTCCCGTTGTGCCGTTAAATATTTACGCCTCCCAAGACTTTGAACCAAAAGTATTCCAACTCCATTTCGTAATCGTTTCCTTATTGTTTGATATTAATGTTAACAAATAATCAATTAATATCTTAGATTGTATATAGCAAAATGCTGGTCGGAGAAATTGTCGGTATGTTTAAAAGTAACACAAATTAATTCCGATGAATGTATTCTTTGGAACAGAAAGAGGAGAGAGATACGAATTGTGGAGATATAAATGGCACGCAGCACGAATTATTTTATAGGGCGAATCACCTCTACCACCTGTTACATAAGTAAAATAAATACTTTGTATAAAACAAGATGACTCTACAAAACAATTCAGTAATTCCCATTATCAAGGAAAATATAATTTTATATTTATTAGGAATGCAAAACAACAGAACAACTAACCATTTCGAATTTTTTAATACATTATAATTTATTTCATTTTTATATATATTTTATATATTATTCTTAATTATATAATTTTTATTTGTTTTCGAATTTACTCTTTTATGACCATCATAATATATATCGAGTTCTCAATGTTATAAATTGGAGTATTTATTATACTCCATCTAGTCCATCTAGGGAATAAAGCGTACGAAGACGAGATGAAAAGATAGGTTGACAGGGGAGAAGAATGACGACTTGGTGATCGATATTGAATATATAAACAGACCCATTAAATTGATTGCAAGTTCTCCTAATCAATTGTTATTCAGTTAGAGCAATCGTAAACATCACGTATTACGAAACACCACTCGCAGTTTCACTTCAGTTTCTTCACAAGGCTGTCGCCTGCTGCATAACGCATTTCTATAATATTTTTATTTAATTTTTGAAATTCAATTACATAAAGCAAACAGGAGAACTTCTGTTTGTTTTCAAAATTACGTGTGGGAAAACAAACTTTTGTATGTTTCTGATGTGCAGTATTGAATAATATATTCTAGTTTCTTTAGAAACTAGCCTGTTCTGCATCGCCATAAGCGACATACGAGAAAGGTAACGATGAAGTTATTCAAATCACCCAACAGTATTTTTTTAGCAGCCATTCCATTGTTTGCAGTACTGAAGACATTAGGTCTCGCGCCTATAAAAAGCTTCCCAAAAGACCACGTACATATCTACAGAACAAAGGTTGGTGGCGTAATACAAACCTTCGCCTACATGATTCTGATTATTGCAGGAAACTCTATTTACTGTTACTACACGGAACCTCAGAAAGACGAGAACAGTTATGTCATGCGTATGATCACTTTCTGGCTTTCTGCGAGCATGGGAACCGGCTGGGCTGTCATCACCCTGTTCACGTGTGCAAGCTCTCGACTCGGCGAGGTCTACAGAAGAATACGCCACATGGATGAAGTGCTCCTTGCCACATCTTTGGTCGATTATCGACATGTCAGTGCGTTTGTCTGGGCTCATCTGTGCCTCTCTGCAACATACGCCACTTGTGTTTTTGCCACATACTTTTACTTTGACTTTAAAGTTGGAGGATACTGGTGTTTCGCTACCGTTGCGAATGACTTGATCTGTACATCAGGAATTGTGTTGTACTTGGACATGATTCTGCTGCTCGGAAAGATAATGGATTACATCAATAGAGAAATTGAAGATCTCGGAGAGCAAGGAGCCTTCAGAAATGACGAAGAACGATGGGTAACAACAGTTAGTCACTTGCCGATGACCTCGGTTGCGGAGAATATCATCACTCCGACATCCGGTCGCGCAGCGGTCCATCCTGCAAGCCGAAATGTGCCTCGCAGATCTCATGCAAGTGCCAACGATAGAGTTGCCAGCGTTTTGAAACACTTGAGGAAAACCTTCTACTATCTGCAGGAAACAGTCATTATGGTGGACACTAATTTTGGCTTTCAGCTATTAATTGGCCTCTTGTCCTGCATGACCTTCCTTACATGGCACGCTAAGGTGGTTATCGACATCTTGATGGACACTAAAGAGAAAACAATACACGTCAACTCTGTAAGCCTACCAGCCACTGCAATGTGGAGTGGCATGGATTTCTTAGTTACCATACTGACTCATTTCGTTGCACAGTATGTAGCCGACAAGAGAGAGAAAACCATTTTGCATCTACAGAAGTTAAGTCTCAAGAAATCGCTGAGCCCAGTCGCCATGGAGGAGCTCGAGATATTTTCTCAGCAGGTGTTTGGAAGACCGATGGTTTTCAGCGCATGGGGTTTCTTTATCTTGGATCGCACCACTTTCTTCTCGCTCATGGGATCCTTGGCAACTTACATGGTCCTCTTAGTGCAGCTTCGCTAAGTTTGTGTATTCCAAACAGCTTCAGTTTATAATGTTTCGATTCATAATTTATTTTATTGATAAATTACAGCTCCACTTATCTGTTCAAACTGAAAAAGGAATAATTGTTTTTCCAAATAATTTTCAAGAAACCTTTTTGTTTTCTATCTATTAATCAATCATAGGAATAAATATGTCAGTTTTTCGTTAAAGTATTTTTTCATGTTATACTATATTAATATATTAAATGTTTTCCTCAAAGCTTGGGTAGTTATATATTGTTAATGTTTAATACGTAGTATTTCAATTGATGTTAAATAATAGCTTTGTTCAACAAAACACGATGATACCTGAAACACATAAGTATTTATTTTTAATTGTATTTATATTAACAATGTAGTTAAATATTTACGCTTTAATTGTATAGGCCTAATGCAGAAATTTAAAAAATCACTTTCACATTTAATTCTTTAAATGTGGACTCACAACTTTCCGCCGCATCCGTCATTCGCTGTCCATCCGGCCGTCACGTGATCTTCAACCAATCGCAGGGCAACTTTGATTCTATCATTGAATCGGTCAAATTTTTCTCATACTTTATTTCACCTTTGTCGGGAGGGACCGACGGATTAGCCATCTCCTTCTGACGACATTCCGCAGACGCGAATAGGCACTTAGAAAAAAAATGCAAGCCCATTGGATGTTGTGTATTATATTTCGTGTTACATTCAGGAGTTAGAATGGTAACAATATTTAATTATAAAATCTCTTCACGTTAAAAAAGTATCTTTCCAAAATGTTTTCTCTTGAAAGTGTATTTCCATCCAAAATATACATCCAACTAAAGAAATATCACGATGTTAAATTATCACGCTGAAAATTTTCCTTACAGTAGGATTGACATCCGACGGATTGTTGTGAATCGCTTTCAACTGACGGACGAAAAAACAGACAAATAACTGACTGACGGGAGTGACGGAAGGTCGTGAGTCAAGCCTTTGTCTGTCGTTTACTTACACTTTATCATCCATTTCCTTGTTATGTTCTTCGGTATTAGAGTGCAACAAAATATAGTGTATCGTAATTTTTTCCACCAATGTCAAGAACAGCTGGTTGAAGGCGTTCAGATCGTTGCGCACAAATTTCTTCTGCTTTGGAATTCTTTGCACCATTTCTTTTAGAAATGTATACTTTTCCTTGTTACCTTATTAGTTGTAAGCTCTCATAAAGTTTCCTCCATTTAATACATGTAATTTTTGTGAACTGATTACGCCAGATATTTGTTGGCCTATAGTAATGTTTTTTTAATTAATCAACAGTGGGGGAGAGGCGGGTAATCCCGGCCACGTAAATAAAACTCATGACATTTTGAAAATCAACATAATAAACTCTTAATTTTTATACTAGAATGGAAAAACAACATATCTCTCATAATTATAATTAAGTAATAATCTGATAGGTTCATTATCTTAGCTTTTATCAAGTCTTGAAATCAGGCTTTCATTTTAAGTGGATACATTTTAGGAGTGTAGCCCCGGACCTAGATTTAATGATGACCAAACAGTTTTTTAGCCTTACATACATCACAAAAGTAGTATTCCTCCGTAGGGTCAAAGTCCACACACGCTTCGTGCGCCCAGTCTTCGCATTTATGACACTGGATCCAGTCTTCTTGGAACGTTTTCCCACAAATGATGCATTCGGTATCCTGGTATCTTTGTTGCTGAACCAAATTTGAATATTCTTTTTTGTTGTCATTTTATTAACTGCTGCCTTGTTTTTACTGGTTGCACCATTTTTCTCTGACAGCGCGTTTTTGAACTGCAATGATGTCAGAATCTCACTATTTTGTGTTTTTCGGGAACACACTGCAAGATGTTTCCTAGAAGCTTCAGGAAAAGAGCTCAAATGTTTGAGCAATTCATTTGCTCTAGGCACCTTATATATCTCAGCTGCTTCTCAAACAAATCTCGTTTTTTCCTGGACAGAGAGCATGGCCTGTTTCATTTTATTTTCATCCCAATTTCCTCTGTGTGTAATTCTTCCCTTGACTTGTGGCAATTTTGAAGTGATTCTGCAAAAGACAACAACATTTTACACGCTTGCTTTAACATTACATTAATATAACTAAACATTTCTCCATGCAAAAAATTCCAAGGTTACACGACAACATCCAACATAATCCAAATTATTAACCTATCTTATACACTTGAATCAATATCTTAAAAAATAATCAATAAATTTTGATGAAGTTCTTACATTTTATAAACAATGACTGTGTTCACAATGTAAACGGCGCACATTACAATATAGGCTCAGGTAAATGAACGATTGTAACGTATTTTTCGCTATGTGGTCGCGTCCGGGTTGATTCGATTATACTGCTAAATGGCGCTGTGGCCGTTGTGGCGTGGTATTTGTTTACCTATGTGCGCGGGATCGTTTTAAACTAACACTGGCCGGGGATACCCGCTGGCCGGGGCTACCCGACTTTCCCTTATACGTCAAGTATTTAATAATTCACATTCTCACAGAGCGTTTGAAAACAATAAAAATGCTCTTGACAATTTCCCGGATATTTAGTGTCACCACTTTCCAAAGGAGTGTAATGTGTTAAGGCATTATTTATAACAAAATAACTTACTTTTCGTGTGCTAAATATATTTCAACACTCGAATATAATAATGTTTCCACGCTCTCACGGCCATTGTCTTTAGAGGTATCTTGGCTTTCGAGGTTGAGCCGCCTCACTGTGGAACATCAACCACGACGCGACTTAATCTCGAAAGTCAAGATAACTCGAATCTAACTTTGTAGAATGAATTCTTTGAATTGATCTGAGTATTTCTATCTTTTCGAGCTCTGTAATAAAATGAAAGTGTGTTTTTGTTAATATTCTCGACTTCATTTGCCTACAAATCGTGGCTGGTTCATTACTCAAGTCCAAGTAGATAATGGTGCTAATTCATATTGGGACTTTTGAAAGAGGCCAGTGATTAAGAATAAACACTATTATGAGCTTGAAATAGTTAGAATTTTGTCTGATAGAGGAGATGAAGGAAGACGTCAATATGCTAGCATATCCGACATAAGGGTAAACGAATCCGGCTTTGAGGAGTGTGATAATCAGAGAGAGGGCAGAGAGCTGGGAATGAACAAAAGCTGTTACGTCATGTTTGATTTATAAAATATGTAACTTGAGCTGTTCACTTGCTGGATATATATAATTGGTAATTGTAATAATGATGTTTGATGTACATTGTGAATGTACATTGTTGGTTTGAATTTATCAGTTGGTGTAATTTAATAGTTATCCAAATTCTTGTTTTAAGAATGTTTTAATTAATTTAATAAATGTAGTAAATTGAAGTTAACCTAATTTGTCCTTACCTCACCTGAGGTAATCTTACCTCACCATGACCTAACATAACCTAACATATCTAGCAAGGCAATAACATCACTAAAATATTTTACTTCGTCTCTTCTCATCCGTGCGATATATTTAGCAGAAGTTTCAGATAACGGTATGACATCTGACGATGTGGTTAACAGGAGGCATAACACGTATTATATTTTTTCGTACTCAGATTAATTCATACCTTTATGGTTTGTAAGGTAATATCGAAACACCACAATAGTTTTCATTTTAATTGTACTCAATGACATTGGATATTTACAAACCAACCCATTATAGGCCTACGTAACTCTTTTCACAGGAATGTGTGATGCTCTACCTATTTCATATAGCATTTTTAAGAATGTGATTTTACTCTTAAATTTATAACGAAACTGACGACAATGTCTTATTTGTATCTTTTTATATGAAAGTGTAATTGCAAGAATAAACTTTTGTTCTTAACCTTATGAACAAACTGTAAACAATGCCTTAGTACATGAAAATATAATTTTCAAGAATGCTGTTTTTACTAACTTATATATAAGTTTTTTAAAACTTCCATTAGCGCATCACATGCTTCTGGAACAATTGCAGATATTGTTTGTTTCGATATGTGGAACAAACATTGTAAACATATGTATGAATCACCAGTTGCTAAGAATCATAAAGTAACAAGTAACATATCNATATGTGGAACAAACATTGTAAACATATGTATGAATCACCAGTTGCTAAGAATCATAAAGTAACAAGTAACATATCTTTGAAGGCGTTAACGACTCGCATATCGGTGCCTTTCTTTCTAACGATAGTTTCAATAATATTCAACAGATGTTCAAAGTCTTCCGTAGCCATACGCATGAAATCTTGTGTTATCTTCTTCGCATGTTATGTCTCTAGAAAGTATGTTTCCGTTATCGCAACTCTGCTGGTAAGTTTTTTTTTTTTTTTTTTACCCACCATCGTGGGCGACGTTATGTCTTCCGTTGCTATATACACAGATTATTCACAACAAACTCAGCGGCGGCAATCTGCACGTTTTGTCGCGGTGAAGTCATGCTGTGTGCGACGGTTCGCGTTGATCGCTCCGAGCATGCGCAGATCTGATTATCTCGTGACTCGTGCCTCAAGCCGAGGCGTGCGCTTCACGCAGCCTTGCACTGTGCGCACGCGGCTTTACGTTAATCGATTAGTACAATATTCCTAATGACACGAAGAGGTAAAGAAATCATTATATATAAATGTCAAATTATTATAGTTTTACATACTTTTGTACATTTACGACATTACAAATTAAAACTTTACAGAATTTGTTTACAGATGTATGTTTATAATATGTTATCGTTGTTATAAAAACCAGAAAACAGTTGGTAATTACCATAACACTATATTACAATTGATAAATTTACATATGTGTCGCCAGCTCTTGTTGTCTAAAGATTGAATCTTATTTTTTTTATATAAAAAACTAGAAAATAATTGATAATTGTCATGTCACAAGATCACAATTTTTACGTGTATAAACGGTACGTAACACATGGTTGAGAACGGCAGAATATTATTGTTTCCAGAAAGAACCAGATAACATTTGATATTTATCGTATTACAAAATTTTAATTTTAAAGTTTACAGGTTTGGTAATCTACAGGAGTAGGTAGCCTATGTGTTGTTTATGATATCATTATATCGGTGTGGTACAGTACAAGGAGACTCATAACCATGACTGCTTGGTTCTTAACGGCTCCTAGTTATGATAAAAAAAAAAGGGAGAGGCGTAGTTATTTAAGTGTCTGCGTGACGTAAATGTACGTTGTGAACGTTATCTGCTTTCCACATATGTGTGTAAGGCACTATACAATAACCAAGAAAGGACTATCCTACATAACGTTTCTGAAGCCCTTCTGAATTCCTATTTTTCTGNACAATAACCAAGAAAGGACTATCCTACATAACGTTTCTGAAGCCCTTCTGAATTCCTATTTTTCTGGATATTTCTTACCCTTCTGCAAACATAGCTTAACCGGCGGAATAACACTTCGTATTGTTGTGCACTCAGTGTAATAATATTTAGCATTAGAACTATTTCTTACTAGGCATTGTCAATACAACTTTATTCTCTCTGTTTTTATCCACATTAACCTTAGGTGAAATATTATTATTTATAGATATTATTTAAGTAAAAGTTAAATAACGCTTTTGATACATGACTTATTTAGGAAACAACCGAGAACGTCTTAGTGTGGTGATTTAACAAAGGTTTGATTCAAATGTGTAAAGATACTGTGAATGGGCTGTACTAATTGTTTGTACAAATGTTTTACCAAAGTTTCGAGACTTATTTCTGTAGAGCTATTTCTTTCACTTAAAATTTGTACTCGTCATTATTCACGCTTAAAAGCAACACTCGGACAAAACTAATGCGGACAGATTTGGCAAGAACTTTAGTCTAAGTTTGAATGTTTTGTCGTTTGTCTGTGCACACTTTATAAAAAAAACATTCGGACTTCCATTAACGTACTTGGCGTTAAAATACGTCCTATGT
This sequence comes from Clitarchus hookeri, assembly GCA_002778355.1. Taxonomy (NCBI): domain Eukaryota; kingdom Metazoa; phylum Arthropoda; class Insecta; order Phasmatodea; family Phasmatidae; genus Clitarchus; species Clitarchus hookeri. Next base: position 248,412 of record NQII01000938.1, read on the forward strand.
TCACGTAACCCATACTTCTTAAGTCGTGTGCCACTGAAAATAACCATCAGAAACGTGCGAACAGAACAGTTTTCTAAACGGGCTTCGGGGGAAGCAGCATACCACTTAACGTAGCAGCAACAGAATGTTCTGTTATTTCATAACAGTTCTGCTTGTTGCGAGAACGATCAGAATATTGCTGACATTGTTCTGTTGAATGAACTATATCTTCTGTAGGTGGGACAGAATGCTCATCTGTAGGAAATGTAGTCATAGTTGCAGATACAATAAATAGACAAGACCACGACGTACAGTTCAGTTGTATTCACTCTGAACGTTAACAATATTTATATTGTACCAACAACCAAACTTATTGATGTCCCTATATAAGCAGTGTAGATGAGTGCACTACTTCGACTGAGTTTTTTCTCGGTGTGTATAGTAATAGTATGGCCGCTGTAACTTAGGACGTGGGAGCACTGCCAATGTCGGACCACATCTCCCTGGGAAAGGAATTAGTTTTACAACGCGTGTACGGCAGGAGAGAGGGAGTGCCTGCAGATTCGTCTGCCAGCAACCTGGGGTTGGTGCTTTGCAAGTCATTCTGTTTCTCTCTTTCACTTGGGTAGGCGGAGCCAAGTTGGTTCTTGGGCCGGCACGACTATAGTTCACTCTACAGTCAGTTTAGAACTACGCAAAGCACGTCAAATAAACTGCGATCCAATTATAAATGCACTAAATACGTACGCTTCTACAACAATTAGCCTGGTACTAGAGGAACCCGTATCATTTACGAGTCTCTATTTCTTACGTTAGAATGAGAGTGGCTTTAGTAGAGCATTGCACAGTACTGTACAGAAAAATTAATTAAAACTTAATAAAAAACACTGCCATTATTTTTATATATGTCTGATTTATGTTGCATATGAAAGAATGTCATTATTTGTATCTCTGTAAAATTTGTTGTTAAAATAATTTTTACATAAATTTTTTTAAATCAGCTAATAATAATCCGTTTTGATACCTTTTTTAATCGTATTTCCATTCTGGATGCTTTAGAAATTAAATTTTGCAAGAAGACTATCTTCAAATAGGGCAATTATAATAAATACAATGGTTGCATATAAACAGTTTTAATTGACATCAATGTCAGAAATATTTTTTGTAATTGATGTTATGCACGGTATTGTCTGTTATAAAAATTGCGACTCTCGTGGATGAAATAAAGGCGTTATAATAAATGATTATTTAATAATTGTAAACATTATAACTGATTTTCTATTGCATGCAAGTAGATTAAATATTGCAATCTACTTGCTTAATGGAGGTTTTTTTTTTTGCGAAAATGTGCTTAATAGGGTGAGAAAAAGGATTGAAATGTGCTTATTAGACCAGTCAAATTAAACACCTTGAAAAGCACCCCAAGCAAGATGAAAATAATTGCGAAATAAACAGTTGGAAAAAGAAAAATAGAACTATTTAATAAATTATGAAGCCGAGATAGTATCATCGAGCTATCCTAGTCCTGAGTCGTCGTCTACTCGGGAAGAAAAAAGAAAATCTCGGCTTGTAAAAATAAATTGTACTAGAAATTTATCTAGAAAAAATAATTATCTGCACTAGCAAATATAGAGGAAAATCATCATGTCTATCACAATCAACGAGTTCCATTAAAAAAAATTTAGGCATACCGAGCAATGTTTTCGAATTCGACTCGTCTACAGACCAGCCCTATAACATGATAATTATGCATACCAGAAGGTTCCATTACCTATTCACTCTATATTAAAGCTTTTACATGTGCTCTCAGTTTTATATTCCAATGCTATTGTTATCATTGTTGCACCTACAATCCACACAGTACCCTCATATAATGCGACGAACTGCACGGATAAACAACTGGTTGAAGACACAAACCACGCATTTCCTTAAAGCAGTTACAAGCCTCCTTTCGGATTAAGACAGTGCATGCCTAAAAGTATTATACTCCCATTAAAATCGATTAAGATAGCAGCGCGGAAGAGAATACGAGTCCCTTTCCCCTTAATAACACATGTGAAATAATAATAATAATAATAATAATAATAACCGATGTGTTTTACATATTTTGTTTCCGAATGCCAGTGATATTTCGAGTCAACTAAAGCTACAACAAAATAAGTTTTGTGCTCATAATCCTACCTTAAATTTATAGGTAACAATTTATTTTTCTCCGTGGTCATCTGTTGAACCAAGGACATACATATATATAAGTAAAAAAAATACCACCGATGCATGTATTCAAATTGAACTCGCATATTCCTTCCTAAAGGCGCTTTTTCCTAGTTGCGTGTAATACCCCGCAGAGGAGAACGGAATTTGTATTAAAAAACAGCACCACTCTTCCGCTGCAGAGAAGTGTTTTCATACAAACAGCGGAAAATCCCAGATTAAAAAAAAAATTAATGATCACTTGTCGAAAGAGGGGCCGCGGTGGTGTAGTAGTTGACTACTCGCCTCCCACCTTGCGAACCTCTCGGTGGGGTCGCTCCCGGATTTTCGCATGGGGGAATCGTGCTGGACGATGCTGCTGGTCAGCGGGTTTTCTTGGCGATCTCCCGTTTCCCTCGCCCTTGCATTCCGGCGCTGCACCATACCCACCTCGCTTAAACCTTATCGGCTCTGAAGACCTCGATAAGAGCCGGTCAAATTTCCCAAATCTCTTCACTCACTCACTAACTTGTCGAAAATTAGGAGGGTCTCCGAGAACGCATTTGGTATCATGTGTTCGCAATTCAGTATTTTATTTACACTCATTTTGTCAGGCCAGAAACTGTATATCTGATTGTTATATCTTGTTGCTTGCACAATTTGCTTCGAAATGAATACCTTACCAAAAACCAAAATCGTGGCGAATTACAATAATCTGCACATGAACTTACTCCTGAAAGTATGACCCCTCTAGCTGGAACGGATGGATTTGCTTAAGCTGAAGCGTTAAAAGTGAGAAGTAAGCTTGCTGAATACTTTAAGGAGAAATCTGCAATGAAAAAACATTAACCCATTCACGAGGAACTTCAGCTAAATAACCTAATGAGGTTTGTGAATTGACTAGTGATATGTGTATTAGACAATATAAAAAAAATCAAGCACGAATCTGTGTTTCTTTTTTTATTTTGATATGTATATTGACAGTAAACTATTCTTGTGTAACGAGAAATTTTGTGCATTACAGGACTACGTTTTAAGAAAAACTAATTTGCCTATGTTATTAATGAACCAAACTGAATGCACATTGTGTTTGTGAATGTTCACAGCATAGTGATTCAACAAACTAAACTGTCTTCCTATAATAAATTATTTTACTATACTTTCTGAAGATGAATGTCTACAAACAAAACAAATTTTTCAGTAATAATTTAACTCTGCATTTAAAATAAATATTTTTTTTATATCGTATGTGGAGTTTATGTTACCAACATTGTTATACACTTTGTGCCCTACAATACACATAATGCTTGTTAAAAAATGTTTATTGCAAATATGTCAACATTTACGTGTATTTTTAGCGACTTGTGATAGATCGGACGTTGGCACAAAATATACTAATACAATTATATAAATAGTTATAAGTACAATACAATAATCACGTAAATACATTTAATAAAACGTTTTATTTAACATGCCACCGATTTCTTTCCAGATTAGTTATTTTTTTACAGTGTTCTTAAATTCGTCGTGGGACACATCCCATAACGTTGGATGTCCAGCTGCCAACTCACTGAGCTGCTCATTGTCAGCAGCAGCAAAACGCGACGCCATTACTCAAAACAACACTTCAACAACATCCAAAACAAATACTCTGTCGAAGCGACGCCTGCACTACTCCGTAGCGGACGACGGACTGGACTCCTCCAGACGGGGTCAGTGCGTTACGCAGCGTATACCCGGTCGACGGAGTGCGTGCCACGATCTGTACGAAAACATGACAATATAGTAGTGTACATTGGGTGCTCTAACGTTTGTGATAATGCAACACCACGAAGGATACTTGAGATTGAAATGAACTTTATACCACATATTAGGTTCATGACAATTCACAATTGATTAAGATTACAGAACTTTACATGATCTCTGTCCTTGAGAATTCAGTATGGTGTGGAGCCCCCACGTGCTGCAATCAGAGCCCCTAAACATCGTGGCAGGAAATCAAAGAGAATTTGGATACGTTTCTGGGGAATCTCCCTCTACGTGGTTTGTATGCGAGTTCACAAAACATCAACAGTGGTTGCTGGAGGACCGTGACGAACAAGTCACCGACCAACGGTATCCCAGACATGTTCGATGGGCGACATGTCAGGCGAATATGCAGGCCAGAGAAGCAGTGGTACCCATCGTTAATTGAAGAAGGCTTGCACATTCCTCGCCACATGTGGTCGGGCATTGTCCTACTGAAGTATGGCATATGGAGTTGCCTGAAGGAGGGGCAGTATCTCGGGCTCTAAAACCTCCCTGATGTAACGGTTGCTGTTCAGATTACCCTAAATATGTCGGAGTCTAGATCGCATGATGCATGCAATGGCGCCCCTCACCTTCACACTTAGCGATTGTCCGCTATGCCGCTCCACAATCCAGGCTGCCAGAATGCCGTCAATATGGAAGCTGTCTAACGCATGTGCGGCCATCACTGTAGGACAGGTTAAAGTGGGAATCGTCCGAAAATACTACATTTTGTCACATAGCACGCCAGCGACGGCATTCACGTACCCATTGCAGTCTGAGGCGTTTGTGGCTTCTGGACAATGGAAGCCGACGCAATGGCATACATGCTACAAGTCCAGCCCGCAGCAGACGGCGTCGAACCGTCGAAGCAGTCAGGTCCACACCCATTGCAGTGCTCCAGTGTCAAGCCATCATTGTGGACGAGGCTGTACGGTCCGTTACAGCCATGTGGACAATACGGTGGTCATTCCGTGCTCTGGTGACATTGCGTGGTCCAGTACCCACTCGTCGCTGCATACGACCCTCTTCTATCCACTTGTTCCACACACGCATCACTGTCGTAGCAGCATGCCCTGTACGAGCCGAAATGACACGGTATGAAAAACCCATTTCCCGGAGTACGATCATTCTGCCCCGTTCGAACTCACTCACATGCTGATATGGCGTCCTCTGACGTTGACGAGGCATACTGGCACTTGCTTTCACTATGTTTGACGGTTCTTCACTGACTGAGCTTGGCATAACACTGACCTTTCCGGCCACACACGAGAGAGCGCTGCTGGGCCTATGTGTGCGCCATTTCTCTGCAATCGTAATCACTTATTGCTGGTACACTGTTTTACACATACTCCGAGTTTGGATTCATTCGGCCATTCTTTCTGGGTGTTGGAATTTTCACAAACAATAGTGTTTTACAAACGAGAGCGAAAAAATAATAGCTGTATTACCCAATTGTGTTCTGTTTCCCACTGTTGCGTGTACAGTAGTCAGAAACGCGAACCCCCCAATGCCTGGTATGTATGCAAAAGACAGTCATATGCAAAATGGATTGCGAAACACATCGTGACGGATACGAGACACCACCCCGCCGAAATGTGTAATGCTTATTGCGAAAAAAATTCATAGGTGTATAGGTTTACGCATCTGTGGGTGTCTGCACTCACGCATGCACACATTTATATGCCCAATATTGTTAAACATATCATGTTATTGATTATTTTGTATTGCAATGTTTTATTGTATCGCATATGTTAAGAGTTACTAGATTTGGCCTATTAGTTTCTGTAGTATTAGAAATTCTTTCCAGAAAGTTTTTTTACGTAAGTTAAAATTAATTTTTTGTAAGGCATTACTTTTTTGTGCTGAACACATTAAATCTTCTCTGTATTGTTTTCAGCATAAGGATGACATCTGCCTTCTAATTAGCATAAATAGCAGATACTATTTTTCAAATGCTTTAATTTCACTTTTAATTAACACACTATAATTGCCTACTGTTATTTGAGTTAACAGCTGATGTTTCGTATTATCAAAACTCTGTGTTTCAAAATTCTAAAAAATAAATGTTTGCAATCTTGAAATCTCATTTTAAGTTTATCAAAGATGTTTGTATAATGCAAGAACGATTGGTAACTTAACACCCAAAGGTGATGGAATAATTACTCTGTAATCCTTTAGAAAAAATATAATAACTTTTGTTACAAAACTCAGAGGCACACCAAGCCTCGTTCGAGCCCACAGCAACAGCTACTGCAAATGCAGAGCAATGACTGGCCGGACATACGGCCAGTCATGGTCAATCACACCCCAGAGATGCCCTACCATTCCCTGGCTGCACAACTGTGCCAGGTAGTGAAAGGGGAAATGAAAAACCGCGTCGTCCCTGATGGTGTTGCATACCAGGCAACAACCATTGAAGATTATCACGCCGCATTGAGCGTGATACATGCGTCAGGCCTGGGTTACAGCGTGCTGCAGCCCAGGAACGAAGTGCCACTGAAGGTGGTTATAAAACCATTTCCCAGCTATATGGACCTCACAGTGGTTCATGATGAACTCGTTTCAAGTGTGTTCAATCCCACATCAGTGCAGCCGATGTTCTCGCGCACTCGACAGTGACTAGAACTAGTCGGAGTCGACCTACCTCACACACCCGAAAACAACTCGATTCTCCAACTCAACCGCCTGTGTGGACTGGTGGTGCGAGTTGAGAAGTACTACCGCCCCAAGGGCCTGCTCCAGTGTGATGAGTGTCAGCGCTTTAACCATAATAGCACTTAATCAAAATCCCTTGCTCAAGGCCATATTTGAACCTCTGCTTTAGCTCGTTGTGATCTTGGCAGACCCGAGTACCGATACTTCCACACGAAAGCGGAAGCTACTGTAGGTTTCACCGTAACAGTGGCAAACTCAGTTACCAAAAATGACGCCTAAGGTGGCGCCAAATTTACACGATCGGTACACCACAATAAACAAATTTTTATATTGGAATGCTTGAGGCATTCGCGACATAACAAGAGCTAGTTGATTATTTAGGCAGGCACCAAATACCCTTCACAGCTATTAATTAGACTCATTAAAAACCCCGAGAAAGGGGTTTTTAGTCTCAGGCATATTGTGTACGCCCCCCTGGAACTGACTTTTGACCACGACAATCCCAGACACCAACCAGATATTCTGGATATTGTGTTAAATAAAGGCCTTGGCTCACCCTTTCAGTTACCTGTTATACACGAATTATCGTCTGATCCCTATCCTGTTCATGCTGAGTTCGTGCCATTAGACATGACTCAGATTGGCACTTTAAGAGATTTGAAGTACGCAAATTCTTGGGGTATTTGGAGTAAGAGCTGTCATTGCCCTTCCCTCTTTAAGAAAAACAGCCTTCGCAGGCATTACTCGCGCACCCAAAATCCACACACTAAAACTTTCGTTAATGAATTACGAGATCAAATAGACACAGAAAGCCACAAATGGTGAGCAGGCTATTGGGGCAGAAAAGTATCCCAACTTAAAATTGCAAACAGCAGCCTTTTTCAAATCAACAAGGCTTTCATAAATAAACGAGACATTGTTCCTCCCCTACAAACACAAAATGGCGTCGTCCATATCCCGCAGCGTAAGACCGAAGCCCTTGCTTCGCATCTAGAGCAGGTCTTCCAGCCTAATGCTATTCCAAATTATTCCCAGCACACAACCTTAATTAATCGCGCACTATACCTCCGCCTGCAGCTACCTACAAAAGCAGAGCCGGAATATACACATGCATACGAAATAAAGCATATTATTCACCACATGAAGCTCCGCAAGTCTCCAGGCTTTGATGAAACTCAAGCCTTAACACTTCGTCAAGTACCAGACAGTACACATGAGGACCTAGCTGAAATGTTCAACAGCAGGCGATGGTTTCCCTGGCGGCCGGTAGGTAGAATTGGTAAGTGTTGCACCTGTTGGTGGACATTAGAGACAAAGCTTCAAAGTTCTCCTGTTAGTTTATATTTCCGACGAAATATGGCGATACCAGCGACAAGTATTAGTAACAAAACACAATCGCCATTCATCTGTTTTCCAGGTAACAGTCCTGTTGAGGAGGACGTCTTGGGCGAGAGAGTTTGTCCTTGGTGGAAGGGGGGCGTGGAGCTAAGAGCCTATAAAGTCGGTTTACGACTGGAAGAGACTTTCTTGAAGCCCTGCTAAAGATTTACTTTCAAGCCCATTTCGTATCGTTCCGCCAAAGGTAAACAAACATTGCCATGTGAATGCCATGTGGCAGTCACATGGCAATGTTTACATGAAATGTTTACATTCCACTCTGTGTGTGTAGATGTGTTCGTACATGCATGTACCCATTATAAAAGTCATGTACATATTATTAATGTATATTCCACAAGCGTAAAGTTTTTAATCTTGAGAATTTCACACAAAAGAATATGCGATGCCAGCGAAAAACATTTCATTCTATAAACCCAAAATGGGAGTATTTTGATGAATCGATAGCTGTCTATTTACAATCGATTGTTAGTGACTTTCGATAAATTCCCGTACATCGAAGGCAAGATCATCAGTATTGATCGAAATTGCTACAGACGTTAAAATGGCGTGGTGGTTGAGTCGGATGTTTCTCGCAATTGTAAAACGTTATTTAAAAATGGTTGTGACGGTTTTCGACAGGACGGCAGAGTTTGCGAGTAAAGGATTCTACGTCTTCGACAATGTGAAAACAATTCTTATGTGCAAATACTGCAACGTTAGAATAGAGTGGCAAAGGAAAGACACGTGCACGAAACACATCAGTACAACGAGAAAGTGAGCACAAATTAAAATCATACGTAATTAAAAACCAAATAATAAAGGGCTGAAATTAGTAAAACACAACAAATAAATGAATTATTATAGGTTAAACGAGATAACCGCACAAATTCTCTGGCACGTGTGTCAACAACACAAGGCACGAAGGTTAGTAAACAAATGGCCACGTTACTTTCATCTTGAGCGTGATCATGTGACTATGCAAGAAACGTTGAAATCTAAATACGTTAGCATCACGTCATTAATAATTGGCATAATAAGATACAAGTCTTTTCGACACCCATTTGTAAGCGATAAATTAGCAATTACGTTAAAACTTTGGAACTATTTCCTCTCTTTGTGCTGGCAACCTAACGGCATAACTGTATCCGCGCTCGCCGCTGTTTGTAATGTTATATGCATGTCGCTAACGGCTAGGGTGTTTTNTTACCTACCCTCCTGCGATGATACACAACATAATGACCTTCACTGCGCCTTCCCCGTTCTGCTGTTAACTGTAACTACACGAAACACAGGCCTTTTCCATGAATTCCTTGGACCTGCTTATGCTTCCTTCCGGAACTGTGTCACAAGAAATAATTTTTAAGATATAATGCTAGAGAAATAACGGCACACTTCCCGATAGAAATATTAATTTGTTGTGCACTTGAAACATTGAAATAAACCTGAATGTTATCTTAATTTTGAGTTGACATTATTTATGGCAGGTAGTACGAAGTGGAAAAAAATTTTCATTTTAAAATTATAATTCAGTACACAATTTTTACACTATGGATATCCCGTATTAAAATAATCAGTACAGAGAAAACCTGCCAGTTTTTAATATTAGGGTACATAAATTCAAATTATATTATTGTTGTTCTCACGTTCTGCACTGGCTAAAATAATGTGTAATTTTTTTTGGTTGTGTGGTCAGAACGGAGAATTGACTGTGATCAACACACCCAACTGCTGTATCACCTAAAATTCATCACGTTATAACCTAGTGATCTTAAACTTAAATGGAGCAAATGATACCAGTTTTTTAAACTTTCTTCGCACAACTTTGCTAAATAGATTTAAACTGCTTTATTTGCGAGGGAGGTATTTTTTTCCAATTTGAGTTGTAAGGGATTGTGTGTATTTTATATACATATATGCAATATATACGGCGTTTATATGTCATGTATACCCACAGAGCAAGCAACTGTATTTTGCAACAAATATTTGAGCTTCATCTACACACTTTTTTTTTACTGTGCATATACTGCACATGTCTTGGAAGAAGTAACCAAATGTCAAACGGAAATTTTTTCATGACATTTTGTAAGGTTTCAGATGTAATACATCGACATTCGCTTGTTGCGAAAGCAATGCTGCTATTTGTCTTCACGTTTTATATATAAGCGTAAAAGCATATAAGTATAAAATTAAGAGTTCAGGAATCCTTTAAAAAGTACATTTTTGTAAAAACATTTTACGGGACTGTTTCGTTTGGAATTAGCAAATCTAAAATAAGTGACACGCTAAAATTATTATTAAAAAATATGAATAAAGTGTATTTTGCATAAATATATAGCAACTTTCGTCATAATGATTGTGATACACGTTTATTTATCATAATAACTTAAATGTATGAACATATGAAAACACTTTTGCTTGGAAAACTAACAAGGCGCAACTTTGAAGTTGACGAAATGCAAAACGCAAATTACAAAAACATGTCACAGATTTTGTACACAAAATTGGGTAACATGACTTTTTGTTTATAAAAAGTGCCAATTGTAACACTTCCTTAGATCATAGTGGAATTTCTATTGGCGTTACATTATTGCAACGAGCAGTGTTTTTCGAATTTCGGATAAAAATCTTTCATAGATTATATGTCCCTAGCATCTTAGTCTTCGGCTGTTTATTTATTAACATCCTTTTCAGTACACATCTACATAAATGGTTTTCAGATTTTTTTCCAATATATGAATTTATATAATACATAAAATGAACGATATATCAAGAAAGATAACATCTGACAATACAATTACAAGTACATTAATTAAATCACAGCTGTTTTACATTGCAAAGTCTATTTTTATATATTTATTAATGTATCTACTTATATATCTATACATATTGACATCAGAGTCATAAGAGACGGAAACACGCACACTATTGGAGAGGAAATTAGAAATCTCCCTTGGTTCTAAGCAAGGATTCGTTACGACATTTGACTGGAGTGATTCCGGAAAACCATGGAAAACCACAAAAAACCACGGAAAACCAAAATCTGGTTGGCAGGACCGGGACTCGAACTCGGGTCCTCCCAAATGCAAGTCCTGTGTTTTTAAAACTGCACCACATTTTGCTGTGCCTTATTCGATGATTCTAGAAAATGTGCTCTTACTCGTGCATTAGCTACATTATTTTAATTGATAAACTATATTCGCTATTTCTTGGTTTGTCTTGTAATTTTTTGAAGATACTAACACCCATAAAGAGCACACTTTCGTTTAAATTTGTTAGAGCCAAAAGCAATACTTGTTACCATTACAATTAATTTAAAAATATTTTTCTTGCCTTTTACCTTGAGGAATACCGACATATGTACAGATAATATTTTTCTTATTTCCCAAAAATTTTCTTACAGATTTTTTTTTTATCCAAAAAACTGTACAACCGTTACGGATACTCCAATATTAAATCATGAGAAAGATCATACAACCTACATAAAAAAATTCTTAGTGCATAATCATACGTATTTTACTTCATTTGCATTTATCACGCGGTAACAAACAGAATATAATTATGAAAATAAAATGGTGGTCTCCTACCAATTTAAATAACAAATACGGAAAACATCAAGTATTGTATTTTCTGCTAGTGCCTTCTTTCATAGCCTATGCATATTTTATATCATTATTTATTAATGGAATTCATTTAGCTTTCTTGAATCCCGTTCCGACCTTCCGAATATCGATTTTCCATGGTTTCCAGAATCATTCCAGGAAAATGCTGGGATGATTATTCGATAAAGGCTAAGGCCGATTTCTTCCTAAATTCTTATCATTTTTGTTATTCAGTGTACCCATCTCTAATGACCTTGTTGACTTGGCTCTAAAACCTCCCTGATGTAACGGTTGCTGTTCAGATTGACCTCAATATGTAGGAGTCGAGATCGTATGCTGTATGCAATGTAGTCATTGTTTGTCAAATAATTTTTTATTTTAAATCTAGTTATCTTTTGCAGGAATTATCAAGTTAGTACCATGTAAGATATTATCATCATGTGATATTTTTTAAATCACTATCATCCAAAGTCATAATTGGTTGCTTTAATAGAAACACAAATAAATGCAATGTTTTAGTTACCGCAATTTCAAACAACATAAAATACGTGAAAATGTAGTAATATCTTTACTTAACTAATATTTATGCAAAACCCGTACCTTTATATTCAGTACTGCTTACAAGAACACTAGTCATGGAGAGTATGGCAGTTACATATATATCTTAACAAAGGAAATCATAACAGTCAAATTATTTTTATTCAAAGAAACAGAAGTAACAGCCGTAGTCATTTAAATACCAATTTGTTTCAAAGGATGGTATTATTTACATGTCTAAGCTAGCAGACGTAATAAGAGTGTTTTAAGGTATAATATTTTTGTTTCCTTCTTTTCTTATGGTTCTTTCTTGTGCCTGTAGTATGTACGTTGATAAACAGCGAGCCTCTGGTTCGTTTCTTCCTTCTTGATGAAAACACTTTAGCTTTAGGCATTTTTATCTCCGAAGGTATACTTACTCGATAATGTTACCACCGCCCTTTACTTTTCGAAATAAGACGCATCGTCAACACACTATTACATAACTAATAACAATATAATTTTGAAGATACTATCGAATATTAACCAAGGGTGTAAGTAGTTCTGCTTATTATTTAAGACTAACTAATGATATTTATGAACAAAATATAAAAAGCAACTTTAGATGCCGTTATTCGTTTATATATCTAAATGTACAACTCTATCCTCAAGAAAATTTAAAAACCATAATTTACATTTTCAAGGTGCAGTGCCGTCCAAAAAATGTATACATGTATAGAACCTTTGCCGAATGCTCAAAACCCAGACTACAGGGATAGGTTGTGCAGTTCCGAGAACTCGTATCGCTGCCTCACACAACACTTTACAAACAAACAAGCTACCTTTTTTTTTTTTAATCTAAGCTATTCTATTTGGTAAGCCATACCGAATCAAAGACTGGCTTAATTTATTTTTAAATTTAAAGTTAGACACGAATTTTCCGTCACTGTGGAAGAAGCCACATCCTAATGTCAAATTATCAGATCTGGTGTCCCCCAGGGATGTACACTGCTCGCGGCGTGCTCGTCAGCTGCTCGCGGTACCGTACAAACTACACGAGCATGGTACATTACACGTTACATTACGTGCTCGGCTCGCCTAGTGTGTATGCGCCCTTAAATACAGTTTTGGTTTATAACAGGTTCTATAATTGAATCTAGGATTTCTGTGTTTGATGTATACATTTTGTTATAAAGGACTTTTTAATAACCCAGTTTCCATGATTTGCACTTCAATTCAAATGCAGGTAATAGTTAAACAATATTTTTTTATGTATTTTCAGAACTTAATGGAGAAGTTATAATTTTCATATTGTAACATTATAAAGCAACAAACTCATAATTTGCCGAATGTGTATAATTAAGGGTGCTGGTCACGAAAGAATTAAGTATTATATTTGCATGAAATACCATTCAACTTGTAGACATTACTGGTAAGTACTTTCTCCTCGAATAAAAAAAAAGTGCGCATGTGTCCCCTGAAAATTAACCAGAACTATTTTTCAATCAAATGCCAAAAAAATTTTCAGGAATGACAGTATGTGAAACAGCACCATTGTGAAGACACCTGTCCGGGGACAATTCAGTATGCAAATTGCACCAAAAATTATCACAATGAGTATCTTAACAGAAACGAGCATGCAAAAATGACAGACATATACATGCTCTATGTAGTACATGTTCCCAAATATTAAAACCAGTGCAACGGTTACCTGTATATCTCACAGGAGAAGCGCTACCTCTTCGTAGTTGCCATCAAGACAATGTAGGCAGGGGAGTACAGAGACAGTGGTGTGCGGAAAATGTGGGCACATTACACACAAGAAGTCATGGACCGCGCAAGATGTTTAAATGTTGCAGCTGGTAACTATCGCTGCACGCAGTTTAGCCCATTGGCAAATTTTATGGAACTTCCACGTCAACCAACACCATGGATGTCACCCCAGACACCACTGGCACCAAATGGATTCGTGTGGCCACAGCCGCACACAATTGCAACAGTCACACGGCCTGGGTTGATGACAATCCCCAGGCCTACCAACCAGCCAACACCTGCTGCACAGTTGACTGTGGCTGACCTGAGCAGCACACTAGTGTGGTTCCAGTCGCTGCCCAACTTCTCGAAGCTGCCCACTGAGGACCCGCAAGCATTCCTGAGAGACTACAGAGGACAGTTAACCAGGTATTGTGTGTGATAACAGTAGTGGTGCAATTGTGTGGGGAGTTAATTAATGGGAGACGCACACTTATGGTGACATACAGTGAACCCACTACAACATGCAGTGGTGTGAATTTTAGATCAGTTTCCAATGCAATTTGCATACACTTGCTCGTCATTGAAAGTGCAGCATAGCTGCACAGTGTTAGAGACCCAGGCTGGAGAAACTTTAACCATATTTGCAATACTGAAAATAAACCTCATTCAACATTTTTACCCACAAGTGACAGAGAGTGAAGTATTTGAAGTAGTCACAACCACAGTGTGGCAGGAAAATAGAACTGCATAAGCCCCACTAATAAACACCAGCATTGAGGCTTTCGTGCAGTCAGCTGCATTCCTAGACCAGACTGCTAGGAACATGGAACCACCACTCTTTGAACGGAAAGTGTTCCTTTCGTGCAGTATATGGGGTGCAGACCAGGGTAGCAGACCCGTGCAACCACCAACCGACCATACTGCGACCAGGTCATCAACTCCACCAGTCTGCAAGGACCCTGCATCTACTCATGCACCCTCAGAACCACCTGCGGGCCTAACTACACAGGGAGAGACCAGAAGGGGATGCCCCCTACACACGTCGGAACTGCGAAGGACAGCAGTTCTACTGGCATAGCAAGTGCCCAAAGAGCAAAGCAGCCAGGGCTCAGATGCAAAAACCAGCAATGCACCGCTGAGAAAACAGCCCATCGGGGTAGGAGAGCAGGGCGCTCACTGCCCCTGTGCAACTGGTACCAGACCAAAACAGATACCACAACAAATACTGCTTCGATAGCTCACCAAGTGTAGTCATCAGATGATCTGGATGCCAGTAACCTTAAATAGCCAACCATACCATACATTGATAGACACCACAACCTCACACAACTTCGTGCATGTGTGGTTCGTAGATGTACACAGCTTAAAACAGTCGCCTCAGGTACTGCAACTTGCTATGTGGCAGCAAATGGGGGAGTCGATGGACGAGACAAAAATAACCATCCATATATGTTATGTTTAGACCATCACCATGGCCCTCGTGTCAGCTGGCCTGCATGAAAATACCATCCTAGGCATTCCCTGGCTCATGGAGCAGGATATGTTCATTGAGCCAGCTGCGCGCCGAATCCATTTTGGCCGAAAGAATGGCTTACTGTGTATGATATCGAATCACGACCCACAGTGAAGTACAGCTGGACGAGTTAGATTATACAGTAGCGCCGGAGATTCATGACGCAGTGCAATGCCTACCTTACGAGAGGCGAGATGATTTTGCAACAGCATACCCATTATGCATCACATCAATAGCGGAGCATGAAATACTACTGTTAGAACATGAGCAAACCATGTATGCTCCTCTGTGCAGCTACCAACCACACCAGTGTGTAATCATTAAAGAATAAATTCAGGAAATCTTCACTGACGGTCTGATTGAACCCACCTACTGCCATAGAACAGTACTATCACATTAACTCCAAATAAAACTGGTTTGTGGTACTTCTAAATGGTCTTAAGCCAATAAACTTAATTACAAAAAGTGCACCACCACCGTATATTAAAGTCAGGGACGCTCTTGATGTGCTTAATCAAGCAAGATAATGTCATCATTTTATGTCTGCAGCAGATACTGGCAGGTTCCCATCAAGCGGTAGGACAGTACCAAAATAACTTTCATTGCACCGGATGGATGGAGGTTTCACTTCTGTGCTAGCATTTCGGTCTCAAATGCGCACTGTCTATGCTCCATGTCATGATTATCAAGGTACTCGGTGGATACATAAGCGACTTCGCCCTCGCATACTTGGACGATGTTGTGGTGCGATCAAAGATGTGGAAGGACCACATCAGACATCTGTCACTGGTCCTGGAACGTCTAGATATCAACAAGCTGACATGTGCCAATCGAAAGTACCATTTTGGCAAAGCCTGTGTCCAGTTTCTTGGCCACCTTCTCGACGAGCACGGCAGTCGACCCACACCTGAGCAACTGACACTCATTGATGATTACGCTGTGACACACATGTGCAAACAATTGAGGAAAATTTTCGTCTTTGTAAACTGGCTGAGGAAATACATCCGCGTTTTCAGAGTTGTCACAGTACCACTGATGGATATAATATTCCCCAACCGGAAATACCAGTGGAAAATGGACCACGATGCTTGCTTTGTGGAAATGAAGAGCAGTTTCTCCGAATGCACCACATTAACCCACCACAACCTGAGGAAACATCTTTATTTACAGACAGATGCGAGCGAAAAGGGCTTAGGCACCATCTTGTTACAATTAGGGGATAACCTGGAGCAGAATATAATATACTTCAGCACTGCAAAATTTGTACTGATGGAGAATTGGTACGATGAGAACGAGCGAGAGTGCCTGGCCGTAGCATGGGCTGTGAAAAGGTATCGAGCATACCTAGAGTACCAGCACTTTATGCTCCGGATGGACAATGGCTGCCTAGTGTGGCAGCACTTGATGAGGGAGGCATGCAGCATACTAGTGCGCTGGATGTTGTTATTCCAATGGCACGATTTTGAAGTACAAAACCTCCCTGGTACAGAAAACCAGCTAGCCGATGAACTGTGATACTCGCCGGACGAAACTGTAGCAGTGGAAGTGAGGATCAGTGGATGACCCACTTTCCCCTGTATCAGCCGACCGCTGAACTACTGGAGAGGGCACATTGACCTACAATGCGATAAAGATGCAAACAGGAATCGAACTGTGGCTGGAAGAAATCAGAGCGTGGGTAGAGGTGGCTCAATAACAGTGCACCGACATACAGTACTGGCTGACGGAACACAAACACAACGAGGGGAAATGGTGGTGAGTGCAAGCTATGTACCTAGAAACCTGTCCCTGCCAACCAGAAATTGAGTGACACCTGTAAGTACCAAAGGACTCGGGGCTGCTGATGTTACATCGTGCGATCATTCAGGAGCACTGCTGACAGTGAGGAACATGCAGACACATTTTCACTGGCCAGGAGCCACCAGTGATGTCCATCGGTAAGTACGTGAATGTATACCGCGTAACCATTTCAAAAGGAGCAGTATCGATGGCATGCAGCCTGGGCCGAACATATGCCAGTAGCACTGTTCAACATCAGAAGATGCATCAGCCTCGCCACAGGCAAATCACACACTACCATACCATAAGGCCATCAACTGTCACTACCAGGGCAGTTCGCTTACCTGTGGGCAAAGAACACGGGCAAAGCAGAGGACAGTGCAGCCCAGTGGCAGCATGGCAAAACTACAATGCAGTCCACATGAGACAATCAGGCATTTTACATTGTGAGGTGGGTCCCAGCAACTATGCCCACCAAACAGATCAAAGCCCAGACAGCTGGTTTACATGCATGAACACAAACTCTCCAGTAGCGCGAAAAATTGCTGCATGAGCTTTGCACCGAGGTGGAGCGGAGCACATGCAAAAAGGAAAATGCTCGGCTATACAACATGCATCATCAAGGTAAGCAGCTGAAGGGGAGTAGCTATCCACAGGGATGACCTACACCTGGCAGTCAATGAGGCTGGCATCAAGATGCCCAGCACCATAATGCCCAACCAAGTAGGCATACAGCCAGCCGAAAGAGAGATGGAAACAACAACTGCACCAAGTGGCGTTCACAGGAATCCTGAGCCCTGAAACTGATGAGAGC
Organism: Clitarchus hookeri; assembly: GCA_002778355.1. NCBI lineage: Eukaryota > Metazoa > Arthropoda > Insecta > Phasmatodea > Phasmatidae > Clitarchus > Clitarchus hookeri. The sequence continues at coordinate 266,380 of NQII01000938.1, forward strand.
GCCCTCCAGTGCTCGTTTCTGCCTGATATGCCTGGCATCTCTATGCTCATAAGGGACGAAGTGAACACAAATGACAACAGCAATGCTCGGCAGCCACTGCAGACCTGTCCGAGTCAGCCTGCAGTGTTACGATGCCCTGCATCATGATGGTGAGCCCCTGTAACACCTGTGGACAGGATCTTCCCACAGGTAAACTCTCTGCTTAGCTGTGTTACTATGCCTTCGAGGCGCCACTCAGCAGCTGGTTCTGAGACGTGGGAGGACTGACATATCGTCAGGAGGAGTGTATTAGGCCTCGACAGCCTGACTGTATGGCAGCCTACTCCCCCCTTCCCCCTAGACATCACCACAGACACATCGGCACCCATGCTGCTGCAGTAGTTGCAGTGGAGACGAGGCAGCAGCAGAGCAGGACGTTTCTATAATTTTATTAAATAGGTCAATTTGTAAACAAACCATCCAAACATACAACGGATTGGAAAAGACAATCCGATGGTAATTTAGATAATTTTGCTTGAGGGTTTTGTGCCAGCCCATTTTCTTTCTATGCATTATTTGCTTACACAAATTAATTATTAATGTTTATTTGTATCTTTTAGTGTGATGTAGATGTTTTTGAATGGGTTTATTTCCATTGCAAAAGTGCCCTAATATTTTTAAGTGTAACTGGTGTGCTTTGGAGTTGGGATACCGTTGGACTCCATCATGATTTTGCAGTTGGTTCCGAGCACTTAACAAGAGTGGATGCGTGTCATGCACGCCTCCAGACACATCAACTTCTTTGTGCCTGCCACTAGTTTGTCAATAGTCATGATGTTGTCTGGAAATTAATTCATCTTTCTTTTAGCCCGATGACGAGCTACTCTCAACCCTGCCAGCTCAAATCGTGCTGGGGTGTAATTCCTTATTTTTTCATTGGCCAAGTGCCTCTTTGTTTCCGCATAGGTTTGCTAGTGCACCATAGCTGCTAGGATAGTGTAAGTGCCTCCTCTAAGGAAATTCAGAGAGTAAAATTCAATTCAATGAAAAATGGTGTTAATATATCGCTGCCGACTGATTCATGGTCATATGACTGTGTTGGGTAATCTACCCACTGCATTGCCGCAACCTCCTAACAACTACTTAACTTATTGTGTGTTTCTGACATGTGAGATGGCTATTCAACAATCACACTCAATGTTTAGTGGTGTGTGAGAGGGTCAACACCCTCGTTAGGTAGGCATGACAGGATTGTTGCATCATTACATCACCTTGTTGCAGGCTGATATCAGGTGAGCCACAAGGGCGAATGGCCCATACCCTGGATGAGTCTCTCTTGCTCCGGCGCCCTTCACTACTCAACTATCATTCCTGAAACATGGTACCCTAAGTTAACCTTCCTTCTCCCCGCTCCTGAGACCACGAAATCCTGTCAATGTTATCATATGCAACCAGGATAGTGTTTATGGACTGGGAGAGTCAACAAGTAAAGAGCCAACATTAAAATTGACGGCATAAAATTATGTCATCATAAATTGTATATTCATTTTTGTGAATTATGTGTCATGTATATTTTGTTAAGGAACCTGTACGACTCACTTTAGTAAAGGGAGTTTTCCCCTCTTTCCCACTGTAATTCAAGGGCCAGAAGACCTTGTTCTGAAAATTGTCAATATAAGTTTCTCATACATTTTCCAGGCTACCAGCATCTTCCCAGCTAGTGGCTGGAAAGACCTTAGAAGCCTTTTAGTCTGAAGCTGGCATCTATCGGAGTAGAACACGTGTTTAGCAACTCCTGGTCACTTCACCAACTTTAGCAATCTCCACAATAGAAAACAGTTTTCTATAATCTCGTTTTGGAACATTTAATAGTGTTATGTCTTTCAGCTTGGGAGAAGTTCTACTCCACCTACTGCAGTCTCATTCAGCGCCTGGAGTGTAATTACATGGCAAGTATTAAGAGTTTGGCTCTCTGTTTCACAAGCTTGCTTCGGACAAGCTTTCGTGAGTCAGCTATGCTTCGAACTAAGTGAGCTACATAATTGTTTGTACAATACTTTGAAAGACAGAATAAAATTACATCAAAACCCCAATTTTAGTGCTTTGATTTCAGGTCTGGCCCCTTATCGGCATGCTGGGAGCTGGACCCTCAAAACCATAATACCCAGGTTTCTTTCGTGTTTTCTTGTCAGTGCTAATTACTGAAGGTATTCATTGGATAAGTGTGTAAATGGCATGTAGAGTGGCCTCGCAACTCTGCATTTAGTTCCACGACAGTATCAACCTAACTTCCACCTCACAACAGGCGCCCACAGCAGTATTGGGCCGACCGCGAACTGCCCATGGCTTGCAACCTAACATTATGTAACTACCAATTCATCATCGAAGACGTGGAGGACCAGGGGAGTCTGAGCCACCTGGGTGGTCGACGACGACCCACCTCAACTTCACAGCAGCTGATAAAGTATCTGCAACACATGTGTGACCTGGTGAGTTTTTTCCCGCCAGAAACTTGCACGACCCACTGTGCATACACAATGTCACCGCCATCCTCCCCGCCCTCACCAATGTCAAATCGTTAATCAGAAAGTGCAATTGAGACAGGACCCTTGAGGAACACTTACATTTACAATTTTTACTTTAAAAAACAATAATGTTGCCTTTATAATTCCCTATTATCTGCTTTGTCTTCTGATTAGTGAATATGATTTTAATAGATTGTGTACAGTTCCACTGAGCTGTGGTTGTATAACCTGCCTAAAAGTAGCCGATGGTCAACTGTGTCGAAAGACTTTGACAGATCGAGGAACACTCAAAGTGTGTCCTCTGGTCTATCCTTATATTTTGTAACCAATTCAATGAATTAACTTATAGATAACTCTGTGATTTTTCCCTTCAGGAAACCATTTTGCATGTGTCCACAAGCGTAACCTTGGCAAAATTTTGGGCAGCAGCTGTACCAATGAGAGCACGACACTTTTGATTATTAAGGATTACTAGAATTATGATAACTTTTTCACACCATAGCATGTTTATGATAATGGTATTTGTTGAAACATTTGTTCAGGAACATTATCATTTTTCCAAGTGTTGATGATGTCTGGTTTTTTTCCCAGATGCAGATTTCCAACATGTAATTTCTTGAAACAGTTAGGACCTTCGCCATGCCAATGTATGCATTGACTGTCGCGGTAATGGCATGCATATGGAGGTGGTCCGTGTCCTAAGTGAATTTGAGCAGTGTCACTACTGTCATTTTTTCTTACAGTATTACTGTCGTTTTGCACTGAAATTTTAAATTTTTTGGAATTTTTGTCCGACACTGTGGGTTTAGAAGTTCTTGAAAGAAAACTATCTGTAACATCACTGCCCTTGTAACGGTGTGGATGAGCATGTTCACGATCATGGCGCAGTTGCTCAGATATAGCAGATATTTATTCCAGGTTGACGAGAGAGCACAAAATCGTTTATGTGAACCATGCATCCACAATCTCCTTGAGCCCACTCTGACAACTGCAGTAACATCAATTGCACCAGCTACACTGGGCTGCACCAACCACATCAGGCCAAGAGTGCGTAGTGCAGGTCGACAAGAATGGAACTTGCACCTTCTTGCCAACAAGGGGATTATGTAATTCACGAGACTATCCTACTTATTTATTACAAGAGGTAACTCTTTTAATAAATTTGTAGGCGATCCGAAACTGTGTTTAACTCAAAGCCACAGCAGTTGAACGCATGGGCAATTGGTCGTTACGTCGTAGCAGCTCGCGCCACGATATTTGACGTGATGCACCATCAAGTGGCATCGAACTGGCCTGTAAACCGAATCAGAAGTGCTAAGTGCCCCAAAGTGTAACCACTAGTATGCAGAATTTTTCCAACAACATCAAACAATGTCATTTCATTCACAGCTACAGTCAGGGGTGTGTTTTATTGTATTAAGAGCAATCGAGAATGGTAATCAACGCCCCTTTGCCCAGGTGGACTCGTTAATCCCTTCAGGAGACAGCCACCTTGGAACACTGTAGCCAGTGAAATCCTAACACATCACAGTAAATGGAATACAGACACTTTTCAAAAGAAAGCGTAATAGTTTAGTTATTAAAGAGAAATTATGTTTTCAAAAAGAGAGATAGCCTACAAAGGCCTCCATCCTAGTAAAATGTTATTTAGAGCCATGACACTCCCCGTCAACTTCATAACATCAACCTTACCAGACACTTGTTAATCAACAGGTGTGTCACCAATGTGTTTCATTTAATTTATATAATTTTTCACCATTGCAATAATATTACATAGTGTTTATGTCATGTCTTATCATTCGGTGTTTGACATGGATTCTCGTCACTTGTAATGGAAGCCGATGTCACTCTGCCAGTTCAAATCAGCACTCGAGCCAGAATGGCGGCGTTGATCACTGCTCCGTGAGCCCCCTCTGTGCCATCATTTAGGCTGTTATCACTTCATTGCAATAGTTACTTAATTAATCGGAACATTTGTATTCTTGTTTTGCTTTACCGAGGGGAGAACCACCCGCACTCTCGCCAGAGAGCTTAATGCTATCGCGTATCCGCATAACACCATGCTTATTTTCGCGTCAAGTTCACCGGCAGGTCATAAGTGCTGGGACCGTTTTCTTTCATTATTCACATGTAATCAAGCACAGTGAGTAAACAGCTTTACAAAGTACTATGTGTGTTTATACACTGTCCTCCGGGAAATGTAGGGCGCTACACCCCTTTTAGTACCTCCCACAATTTTTCTAGCATATTTCAAGCATATGAGATGTCCTACAGTCTCGCCATAAGGTGTAACAGTAAGTACGTGACAACATCATCTGCAAACTGATGGAGGACTCCAGGGCTCCCTGGGCCGTCGACCGAACAACCCACATCACTAACTCTCTACTGGGTTATGGCATTGGGCAATTCTACACTCAACCAGCCCTGAGTCTCCTCGAGCATGTCATCGCCAACAGGATGGTGTATTGGTGGGACTAGTGCATTGCTAAAATCAGATCGCAGTGTTTTTGCCACATTCTCTAGCACTTCTTTCTTTGATATTTGTGCATGTTATTGTGCATGTTAGACCTGCACAAAATTAGTTTTCTGGGTAGCAATTGCAGAAAACAGTTCGCAGGGTTATTTAATATTCCATGATTATGTGGATACATGCATGTACCAAAAAAAAATTTGCCTGCAAAGCGACACACTGAACATCAATTGAATTCTTACCAGGTTATTATGTAATGCCTTGTGTCGCCACTGAGCTGATATTCCACACTGTTTGGACAATCTTTATCCTCTGCACCGTACCACTGAAGTCTGCAAGTATTATCAAGTATCATGTGGGCTTGCCAGTAGAAGTTGGTAACCGCTGGAAGCGAGCTGGTGTGGATGCAGGTACTGTTGCAGACACGAGGCATATGGTAAAACCATTGTTGTGGTCGATGAGGTGCCAGGTTGTGTAATGGAGAAACGAAGTAGGAGGTTGAATGCACATGAGGAGGGGCAGGCGGCGAGACATGCCAGCCGTGGCAAGCAGAATTGCAGTATACACTGACAGCTCATGAAACACTCCTGTCCTTTTCATACTATTCACTTTTGGTGGCACACAGGCGATAAGCTTGTAGACCACAACGGTTGCAACACAGTAGCTCTGAGTTCGTTCCCCTACAGATGTCCTGTTGGCAAGGATCTGGTCAATTGGTGTTGGCAGCATCGAATTTGACAGTCTGGGCTGCTGATGTGAACGTTATCTGTGGCCAATGTTGTACAGGTTAACATCGTGCACAGATGACATTTTTTAATTTTTTTTGTATTTACAATTGTAAGTTCCTACTCTGGAACACACTCGTCGTGATACACTCTGAATCTCTGAGTGCACACAAGGGTAGTCTGACCGATTCAGTCGCACCAACTAGTGTTACTACAATTTTAAGATTGTGCCAAAAGTTTGTTGGTGTTAGCTATAGCTTTTAGTCCATGGGTGCACTTGCACAATGATATGTCGGTATCAGGGTCAGTGTCACACAAAGATTTGAAAAGATTGAGTCATTTTTAAAAGTGGTTAATGTGTAGAAAAAAGCTATATTTAAAACTGTAATGTGATGATAGTAGAGAGACGGCGTACATGGAGGCCCAGCAGCACCCTCTCTTGTGTGACCGGAAAGGTCAGTGTTACGCCTAACTCAGTCATTGAAGAGCCGTAAAACGAAGTGAAAGCAAGTGCCGGTATACCTCGTCGACATCAAAGGGCGCCATATCAGCATACAAATGAGTTCGAATGAGACAGAATGATTGATCTCCAGAAAACTGGTTCGTCATACCAGGACATTTCGGCTCATACACGGCATATGCTGCTACGACAGTGATGAGTGTGTGTAACTTGTAGAAGCATGTCATATACAGCAACGTGCAGGTACTTTACCACACAATGTGATCATAGCACAGGATGACCACCATCTTGTCCGCATGGCCATAACGGACCTTGCAGCCTCATCAACAGTGCTGGGGCACTGCAACGGTTTGGAACTGCCTGCAGCGATTGTTCGACGCAGTCTGCTGCAGGCTGAACTGGTGGCATAAATGCCATTGTGTCGACTTCCAATGTCCAGAAACCACAAACGCCTTAGACTGCAATGGGCATGTGAACAACATCCTTGGCATGCTGAGTGGCAAAATGTAGTGTTTTCGGATGAGTCCTGCTTCAACCTGTCCTACAGTGATGGTCACATATGCGTTAGATGTTACCATAGTTACTGCAATCTGGCAACCTGCGTTGTGGAGCAGTATAGCGAAAAAATGCCATGTGTGATGCCGTGGGGTGCCATTGGATATAACATGCGATCTCGACTCCTACATAATAATGGCAATCTGAACAGCAACCATTACATTAGGGAGGTTTTAGAGCCCGAGGTTGTGCCCCTCCTTCGTGCAACTCAACATGCCATATTTCTGCAGGACAATGTCCGACAACATGTGGCTAGGAATGTGCAAGTATTTTTCAATGAACGACGGGTGCCAGTGCTTTCCTAGCCTGCACGTTCGCCTGCCATGTTGCCCATCGAACATGTCTGGGATATGGTTGGTCGGCGACTTGTTCGTCACGGTCCTCCAGCAACCACTGTTGATGTTTGTGGACCTGCATACAAACTGCATGGAGGGAGATTCTCCAGGTCCTCTTCGTTTCCATGCCACAATGTTTGGGTCTGTGCAGCATGTGGGGGCTTCACACCATACTGAATTTTTAAGGACTGAGATCACGTAAAGTTCTGTAATCCTGACCAATTGTGTATTGTCAAGTTAATAATCCGTGCTATAAAGTTAATTTTAGTCACATGTATCCTTCTTGGTGTTGTATTTTTCACAAACGTTGGTGTATATTTCAAACTCGTGTCGTTTCGAGCCAATAATAGGAGAAGAGTGAACTTTTAAAAAGATGGTAACAGGAGGCAAGCTAACGTGCTGCTACCTGTTGTTGAACACGCCTGACTCACAACACGCCCGGCCATGCCGTCTGTTCTGCCACGGGTTTCCGAAACACTACCAGCCAGAAAAAATAGCTTTATTTTGTAAAATAACAAATTAACGAGCGGATACCAATTATTTTATTTTTCTGCGAGCTCTATATATTTTTTAAAGTATCATATTTCCGTGTACAGCGATTGCGATTATTAGTAATTTATATTGGTCCGGTAATCGTTAAGCGTACATCCATTACCTGCCATGTCCTTATCTTCCCGCAAAAACCATCTTCTTATTGTTTTCGTGTTGTTACTATACTGTATGTACATGGGAAGTTTTCAGCTATTCTTACACTATGCCACCCAAAATATTTCCAGTAATAACAGAGTTAGTAGGTTATTTTTTCGTGGATAAAAGTGTGTTGTCAAGCAAGTTCTCAGATTTTTTTTCCAGTAGTAAAATATTAGCGGTAACATCCAAAGTGTGATAAGAACTACAATTACCATCTCGCAAATGTTAACCCAAATTCGTTGTCTCTAAAAAAAAAAAAAAAAAAAAGTGTTAACAATTATTTTATTTTTGGAAGATTTTTTTATATTTGCTTTTAGAACCTACGAGTTTTTTTTTTTTTTTGAGATTTCAGTCTATAAATACCTTAACATTTGTTTAGCATTACAATGACAAAAGGGTTAGCTGACACTATTTTAATAAAATATACAGCCGCCACTTGACGCATCAGCTGATAGCGAAAGTACAAATAAACGAAAACTAAACATTGGCACTATTTTCGTCTAACTGTCAAAATCTTCTGGCGACTAATTCACTCCACTGTGGCTTTTTCCATATATCGAATATTGGTTGAAATATTCAACAATATTATCAATAAATAAAATATGAGGTTATAAAAATATTTTAATAAAAATTTCTAAATATTGCAGCACAATAACGATATAACTGAAATATATCGATTCTCCAATTCTACGATATTTATCACCCATGTAAATGCAATGCTAAAGATGGCGTGTAGAAAACGTTTAATGCGATTTTCTGTAGTGCTCGGTGTAGGACTGGGAGGATGGTTTGCAGGCACTTTCACAGAGCGTAGAAAATATTTGTCTATTTTGCAGAAGTTGTCCTTGGGCGAGCATGGTATTTCGAACAGTATTAATAGATTTAAAAATTTCCCAGCCCTGCCGTTGTTTGGTACTGTCTCGGCAGCAACTTCCTTCGAAAATAAAGCAGCAATTACACAACCAAATGTTCTCCCAGCGACCACAAGAATACCTGAGGTGATATTAATTTTATTGCCGTACGACGGTAGCTGTGTTCTACTTATTTTTATTTCTTTTATTTTATGATATTTTTTTTCTTTTTAATTTTGATGCGTTCTCCATGCAGTCAAATAGAAACGTAATTCGAAAGTGGTTTTCCTCGCCGATATCTCGTAGGAATTAGAGAATTTGCTCAAGGGGGTAGGAAATTACAGAATTGGGCAACGTGTTGCCTTACAAATTGATATACTATGGTAACAAACATTTTGGTTTGTGGATAGTTTATTTTGTTTTTTGTTGCATTCATTCATCCATTTGGTCTATTTTCCATACATATTAATAGCCTACATAGATATTGGACAAATTCGAATATCATAAGGTTACAATGAACATAGTGTTATGCATATACGAGGGCAAATCAATAAATAAGTTACACTTCCACGTTATGGCCATGTATGAATCCAACCATACATAGGCAATACGGCTATGACAACATACAATGTAAGTTCACTTATCCACATAGTTCCCAAGAGACTGTAAACAATTCTCGGAACGGTCAACCAACTTTTCGATTCCGGATGTGTAGACATCTCCTCCAGCGCTATGTAACCACCCGGAGACAGCTGCTTTCACCTCCTCATTGTTGAACCGGTTGCGTAAAGCAATTAAAGAGAAGCGCTGGGGGAAATTGAGAGCCGGTGTGATTTTGTTGCACAATAACGCAACACCTCACACGGCCCACCAAACGTCCAAACTGCTGCATCTATTCAAGTGGGAGGTATGGCAACATCCTCCATACAGTCCAGTCTTAAGCGCCATGCGATTTTCATGTTTTTGGTAAGCTGAAAAAGGATCTCTGTGGACGACGATTCCGAAACGATAAGGAGGTGAAAGCAGCTGTCTCCAGGTGGTTACATAGCGCTGGAGGAGATGTCTACACATCCGGAATCGAAAAATTGGTTGACCGTTCCGAGAAATGTTTACAGTCTCTTGGGGACTATGTGGAAAAGTGAACTTACATTGTATGTTGTCATAGCCGTATTGCCTATGTATGGTTGGATTCATACATGGCCATAACGTGGAAGTTTAACTTATTTATTGATTTGCCCTCGTACAAGCTTGGTTACAAATAAATAATGTAAAGTACAATTTTTTTCCTTCCTCTTGTTTGTGGGGGCCATGGTGGCTAGCGGCTGAGCTGTTAGACTGCTCGCCTCCCACTGGTTAACCGGGTTCAATTCCTGGCCCGTTCATTCAGTATTTTCGCAAATGGGAATAGTGCCGATTGATGATGGTGGTCGGTGCCCTTGCATTCTGGTACTGCTCCATTCTCACTTAATAACACCTTCATCGGCTTTCAAGACCTCGTTAAGAGCCGCCCAAATCTCTCAACTCAACTCAATTCTTGTCTAGTAGGCTACGGTGCCAAGGAGCATGTCTTCATGACACTGGAAAACAGCAAAAAGGTCAGGAAAAGGGGACAAGATATGTGCGGAATGTAATAATATATTTGTTATGTTTATGATGTAAGTATTCTTCTACTGAATAGAAAGCATATTCTGTAAAAAATAAACTCCGAAAAGTGGCATATTTCCACTCTACTAATTACGCAGAACACAAATATACTAGGGTCATAAACGTGTGACTAATTTCGTAATATGTGCCCACCTAACCTAACAGAATCTAACCCCACGATGAGTGAATTACTATTTTACATTTTTTAATTAACCTAGGATTGTAGGGTTTTACACTAACCTAGGGTTTTTGGGTTTTTAACTAACCTAGGATTTTAAGGTTTTACACTAACCTAGGATTGTAGTGTTTTACACTAACCTAGGAGTTTTCGGTTTTTACACTAACCTATGAATTTTTCTGGTTTTACACTAAACTACGAATTTAGGGTTTTGCACTAAACTACGAATTTAGGATTGTAGGGGTTTAAAGGAACTGTAAGAAACACCAAAAGAATATAAATTTACTCACCTAGGTAAGTCAACGGCCAATTAAACCTTACCTCACTCGCTGAAACACCTTAATCCACTAAAACGCCACATACACGAATATTCTGCACTGAAGCACTTGTTTTTGCTTTCTCCATTTTATATCCACCAGATTGGGACGTTACGACTCATCATGGCAAATATGCAATGGCTATTGAAGTTAAAAAATTTTCCATTAAGAACGCCACATGGTGACGTAACAATACCCAGGAGTCAATACGGTGATGGCAGGAATCATGACGTCACCAGAAATCATGGCGCCCGCAATAAACAAAGCAGCGGATTACTGGTATTTTTAACTATTTTATATGATGCGTTCTACTTATTTTAACATGACCCCCTCCTAAATATGAACAAGGTAAGCTGTGCGGAACCCATTAATGCTACTTTTGTTGGTCTAGGACGTTTCGTTCAGAAAAGCCGCTAAACTGCATAATTACAAAAAATTCTTAAGCAGTTTTTAAAGAATTTAGGGTTCGAGAAAGAAATGTCTTGCAAATGTGGAAGTTTATTGAAAAGGTGACTGCCAGAGTAGGAAGGCCCTTTTGGTAACAATTTTAAATTTACTGGCGGTATATGAATGTGGTTTTTGATTCTGGTGTTATACTTGTGATGGATTTAATTTTTCTCAAATAAATGACTATTTTTAGACATGAAAGTAAGTAATGAATACATGTACTCACATGCAAATGGTAAAATCATTGTGCTCTTGATAAGGGGTCTACATGAGTCTGGCTGTTTTTTGCCATTAATTATTCTTACAGCTCTCTTTTGCATGCAAAAAAACTTTTTTAGTACAAGTGGATTTGCCCCAAAAAATTATACTCTATGTCATAATATAGTGATTTTTAATCTATCTTTGTTGAAGACCTCAGCAACACTACACTGAGTAAAACAAGTAAAACTAAGTTTTGGTAAAATATATTCAATGTGAGATTTCCAGTTTAGTTGATTATCCACATGTAGGCCAAGAAAATTAATAATAGTTGTTATGCATGTTAATTGTTGGCCAATTGAGTGACTTGAGAAAATTAGAAATTTACAACTACAAAAATGTTTATAACATATGCTTCAGGTTGTTTGATGATATGGATTGGGTAATTATGAAGATGGGCTCATCTGAAAGAAAGGTTTGCAATACAAATGGTATATAGGCCTATTGATTGTACTTTTCATACTAAAGCATAACCCTATGGTCAGATTAGTATATTTCCCGATACTAAATAATGAATTTTGATAAAGGGTAGGGCTATGAAGATAAGGGAAATTGTTGGGTAAAGTGCTTAAATAACTGCACAAATACAGTTTTAAAAATGCCACTACTGTGAATTCTTGCCACTCTGCTTCCTGGAATGTGAGCAACAGAGCACGGAGGGCCACACCAATTTACCTGCTTTATTTATTACCCAAATCGTAGGCCTATGTGAAAAGTATGCGATAATTTGGGGAAAAATATGAACAGGGTATATCAGTGCAGCCCTGTGCGCTCACTATCCCTTAAGCTTCGGGAAGCAGAGTGGCACAGATTTTTCCGTGAAATCACAGTTATGTGGTTATTTTTGGAACGAGAGTAAGGTGGGGAAATTTTGGAAAATAAAATAGCTGTAATGTAATAATCAAAACTTGTAAGCAACAGCTGTGACATTGTACGCACCTAGGTATGTAGGTGGTGCATACAACTACTTGGCGACAGGATACACATTCTATTGTCTGTGATTTCAGCTAGGTACCTGCAGTTATGCAAATTGGTTAGCATCCAGGTAACGTCCTCTACATAGCAGAATCAAATCCCCCAACACACCTGCACATTCATTCGCTAAATCCCAGTTCTTCACATAGTGAAATTAGAAAAATTCTGATAGCAAACACAACAAAATTGTTTACACTGCCTTTAATCCAGAATCTACCCCAGCAGAAATTTTCCATGCTAACGATAAATTCAGATGCAACATATGTTTCTCGTTTGTTAATGGTGCTTAGCCAATAATGCACAATCAAAGGCAGCAACATGGTGTTTTTTTTTAAAAGTAATAGATTACAATCATAATGTCCTAATTTTTCTTCACAGAACATGCAATAGGCCATGGGTTATTCCTTACTTTATAGTTAAATTGTGTTCCTTGTAGTTGCTATCGCTTCTAGGTAATTTAAACTATACAGAACATCAAACGTTACTTTACATGTAGCAATATATGAGGTGCAGGAGTTAAATGATTTTTGTAAGATTTTTTTTAACGGCACGCTGTCCAATAATCTTCTATTAACTATGTGCAAAATACATATGTAATAAATATAATTTTTCTAAGATGTAACAAACAATTCATTTGCCGGTAATTATTAAGTTTAAGGGCTTTTCTGGAAAAAAACAAAAAAAAATTAAAAATTTTAATATATTTCTTTTGTACTAATCACGTAGAACATGAATATACTAGGGGCGTAGCTTTAAGATAAGTACAACATATAAAAAAAAATTTAACAAAATTGCGAAATGAGCAGTATAGCCAGTTTGTTTACGTTTCTGAACGAAGCGTCCTAGACCAACAAAAGTTGCATTAATGGGTTCTGCACAGCTTACCTTGTTCATATTCAAGAGGGCGTAATGTTAAAATAAGTAGAACATATTTTAAAAACTTGCAAAATATGTTTGTTTACATCTATTAACATCAGAGGAATCAGCCCCCTACCTAGGTAAGCCAATTTACGTTCTTTTGGTGTGTTTTACGGTTCCTTTAAATCCCTACAATCCTACATTCGTAGTTTAGTGTAAAACCCAAACATCCTAGGTTAGTGTAAAAACCAACAATCCTAGGTTAGTTTAAAAATGTAAAATAGTGATTCACCCATCGTGGGGTTAGGTTCTGTTAGGTGGGCACATATTACAAAATTAATCGGACGTTAATGCCCCTAGTATATTCGTGTTCTACATCATTAGTAGAGTGGAAATATACCATTTTCTGTGAATTATTATTATTTTTACAGAAAAGCCCCTAAACTTAATAATTACCTAAATATATAATTTGCAGCTTAGTCGGATACAAAAACATTAGTTTCAGCACAGACCTAAATGATTTTACAGTCATTCATTAGGGTAGACTTATGAATCCAAAGTTCTTTAACAAAATGCACGGTCAACTATGGGATAATATTTACGCTATTATAAAAAGTAAGTTAAGTACCTATAGACCGACAGTAAGTTTATATTTATTTCTTTTGTTGCAAGTGAATTTCCTAAAATTTTTTAAGTATAATTTATTATTTAATAACACATTCAAAGTCAAATTATTATGGTATATTAAATTTGTTTTTACAAAAACATTCAGATAACTGGCTAAAAAGTCAACATCAAGGTCAGTATAAAACTGTTGTCTTCTAATTTATTTTCAAACTAACTTAATATTTTTTTATTTTAATAAGTTACATGAAAATTTGTTTGTTTATACCTACCTTATTATTTTTGTAATTTATTTTGAGTTAATTATGCAAGTGTTTTAACACAAAAAATTTCCTAATCTTCATAGCCTTCTCCACTATCGTATTTCACAGTATATATTACAAATTATGTGATGCCGCCATGAAATTCATATTAAGTATGATTAGTAATGTCCATATACACTATTTTCTAGTATTATTTCCCAGTTTTTTTTGGAAAAGCAGTGATTCTTAACAACTACCGTAAAACTCTGGCCCAGTTACCCCCATTGACCTTATCTCAGAAACACATCATTCCATTGCAGTGAGCATACATCAAAAGAAAACACATTCAACAATCTTCATGGCAGTTTATGTAAACAGTAAGGTCTGTCACGTGGGAACATAAAAAAAATTTGGTGCACCAACCATGCAACTTTAACGTGCCCATGTGCTTCCAATTTGGCAGGTATAGTAGAAGTAAAATATAGCACAATTAATTGGAAGAAACCTTTCCTTCAGATGAATCTCTCTCTCTGTGTGCGTGCATGTGTGCATGCGTGTGCGCACGCATGTGCATGTGTAAGCCGAGAACTGTAGAGGAGGGAAGGATTGGCAAGAGTATACACACAAAATGTGTCGACAAATTTTTAAATAAATTTAGATACGGGATGTGAGGAGAAGCATTAATACAAGGCATTATCGGGAGAGTCGTTTAATGAGCTCTACCCACAACAACAGGAGACATGTGACTGAGCGGGAGGTACCTTACCGAACAGGTTATGTTACAAAATTCTGATACAAACAAAAAGAATCCACCATTTACAATGTAGTGTCCTATCATGACAGGGTAGTAAATTATTCACAATTTTTTAAGTTTCCAGGAGAATGAATTGCTTGTCTTCGGGTGTAAACTGTTGCATTGTCAGGCACTGCATTAAATAAAATAATGAAACATTACTCTTAAACAGAGGCACACATTGCTCCGTGCCCCACAACTGCCCTTGTCAAGGATACATCGTCTCCCCCTTTTTGTAGGGGCTACGGTGGCTAAGTGGTTAGACTGCTTGCCTCCCACCAAGGCAAACCAGATTCAATCCCCAGCTGGTTCAATCCAGATTTTCGCACTTGGGAATCGTGCCGGACAATGCCGCAGGTCGGTGGGTTTTCTCGGGGATATCACGTTTCCCCCACCCTTTCATTTTGGCACTGTTCCATACTCACTTCACCCTCATCTGCTCTCAAGACCGCGCTGTTAAGAGCCACCCAAAGCTCTTCACTCACTCCCCCTTTTTATTCACATTCTTTGAATACAAACAAGGACACAAGTTACTAGCACAAGTGCAAGTTACTATTCTTACTGACAATACAAAACTTTAAATACAAACAAGGTTACTACAAAGGACAATTCTCACGGACAATACTCTGCCATCCACCCTAGTTGGCCTCTTTTACTACCCGACTTACAAAGGATTGGGCTCTCAGACTTCCCTTCATTGTCCCATCCTCGCCATTCAGAGTCACTGTCTGACTCGTTAGACCCCTCTGATGAAGCGGTGGCAGTGGGCTCTTCGGGCTGCTGTTCTTTCCCATGGCTTTGCTCATCCCTTAGTGGCTCACTTGTGTTTGGCGTCAACCCTCCGCTTAGCCTGATCACTCCTCCCCGCAAAGGCGCGTGCATCAGTTGATAACGGTTGCGCTGACATGTTCTGCTGCCTACTTGAACCTGGTATGACCTAGGTGTAGATGATTCACTAGGTACCTAGACCTGTATTTCCGGAGGACCCAGACCTGATTGTCTTCCCTAAGTGGAGGGAGCTCTTTCACTTATTGGTAATTGTTTTACCATTGAGCCTGATACTCTTTGGCCTGCATTAATTTTTGTTTCAATTTTTTGTTCATCTTTCCTGATAAGCTCAAAGATAGAAGAGAAGTCCTAACTTTCCTGCCTAGCATCAATTCCGCCGGGGAAAGACCACATGCCAGTGGAGTCCTCCGATACGCAAGGAGAGCCTCGTGAGCATCGTGACTTTTATTCAGTAATTTTTGGCTGTTTTTACAGCTGCCTCTGCACAACCATTGGACTGGTGGTAGCAGGGACTACTAGTTTGATGACTGAACCCGTATTCCTTGGCAAAGTGACTAAACATACCTCTGAATTGTGGGCCGTTATCCGTTCGTACTATTTCGGGCATCCCGAAACATGCAGAAATTGTTTTGCACTGGTGGATGACTGCAGCTTTGGTTAAGCCGGTTATTTCAATCATTTCAAAATATTTCAAAAAGTAGTCTACCATTACCAGAAACCACCTGCCTTGACATTTAAGTAGGTCCATACCGATTTTTTACCATGAGTAGTCTGGGATGCCTTCTTTAATGAATGGTTCCTTAGCCTGGCTCCTATGTTCAATGCACGTGGGACACGCTGCTATTACTGCTTCTATCTGGGCCTCTAGTCATAACCACCAAACAGCTTCCCTAGCTCGGGCCTTACATATAGTTATGCTGAAATGTCCTTTGTGAAATTGTGCGAGAACGTACTGTTGCATTTCAACTGGAACTATCAACCAGGTGGTCTTTAACAGGAACCCTTCACAAATGTTTATTTCAAACCAGTACTGGTAGTATTTGTTCAGTTCTTTTGGTACGTGTCGCCTGGGTGGCCATTGTGTTTTGGTGTATTCCATCAGTGTCTTACAGACTGGGTCAATTTGCTGTTTGGCTTTAATCTGCTGTGGGATGTTCGGCGCAACTGACCAATTGGATATGACCATGTTCATGTGCGCCTCTGTGTCTGCAGACAGTTCCTCAGCCAACGAGTCTGTTTATTGTACTGTGTTTCGTGACAAACAATCTGCTATGACTTATTGTTTTCCCGACACGTAAGAAACTAGTTGAGAGTACTTCATAAGTCTAATTCGAAATCTTTGCAACCTAGGACTCAGGTCATCAATGTTTTTGGAAGAAAGTATTTGGATCAATGGTTTGTGGACAGTCCCTAGTTCAGCATGGAGTCCAAGAACATTTTCTTGGAATTTCTCGCACTCCCAAGTCAAGAACAGGGCCGATTTAAGCGTACCTTATTTCTGTCTTGGTGAGAATCCTGGAACCGTAGCATACTGCTTCCCGGGTACCAGTTTGACTAATTTGCATCAAGAGACAACCCAGTCCCAACGAGGAGCTGTCTGCACTCGCAATCTTTTTTTTGTGCACGTCAAAGTGAGCTAGCTACACATGGGGCATTTACCATCAGTTTTTTTTTACTTCCTGGAATGCTAACTGTTGGTCTTTTCCCCATGTATGCATGTGATTTTCTTTTAGTAATTCTTGCAGCGGTTATAGAAATTGGCTTTTGTTAGGGATAAAATTACCCACGTAATTAACCATGCCTAAGAATCATAACAACTCCGTCCTAGTTTTAGGCTCCAAAAATTCTGCGATGACTTTGATTCAGCTCGGTTCAACTGATATACCCTATGATGAAATCTCCTGACCCAAAACCTAACCTTATCTACCCCAAAAACACTTTTGTTCATATTAATAGTAATACCTTCTTACTTGTACTCAGCACCAGGCGCAATGTTGCATCATGCTGTTTGACTCCCAATAAACTAGAACATCATCAACGTGCCGAATGACATGTCGTATGTGTTCCAGGATTCTGGCAATCTTACAACTAAAATACTCTCGGGCTGCATTCAAACCAAAAGGCAATCTTCGATACGTGAACCTCCCAAACGGGGTGATGAATGTTGTGAGGGGGCTGGCTATTTTTACTGAGCGGGACTTGGTAAAATCCAGAAGTCCTGTCGATCTTACTGAAGAATTTAGCATTGTTCAGTTGCGATAAGGTATACTGAACTTTGTGAATGGGAAGAACTGGGCGGTCTACATATTTATTAAATTCAGTAGTCACAACAAACCCTTACTTTCTCTCCCTTAGCCACAACCACCATTGGAGCACAAAATTGTGTGGGAAGATCTATTTGTGTATTGACCTCTATCCTGACCATTCTTTCTAGTTTTTGTTTTACTTTAGGTAACAATGGCAGGGGGACTAACCTGGGTGTAGTCAACGCATAAGGCTGAGCTTCCTTACGCAGATATATTTCCATTTCTCCTTCAAACTTGCCCAGACCTGTACATACCTGTGGAAACTCAGCTGCCACATTAATACTGAATCACGTGAACCGCTTGCAATGCTCAGAGTGCATCTTTACCCAACAACAGGTTGCGTAACTTATTAATAAAATACACTTTAACTTTTTTTTTTTTTGCCCCTTGTAGCCCAAGGTCAACGATTGAGAGCCCATTACGTCAAGTGCATGGACATCCGGCCCACAGACTGCGTTGTTGTTGGTTTGGGAAACAATATTTGTTCCAGCCAGTATGATGGCTGGAAGGCACATTATGTCCACCCTCGTAACATTCACAAAGTCACTGTCTTCCCCAGTTCTGGAACTTCCTCTGTCACTTGAAATGGGTTATCTTCCCACTGCTGTCTGGACGTACCTAATCCTGCAGCCACACTTCCCACCACAAATTAATTTGTGCTCCCCTGGGAGCTTGGAGTTTTGGTGACATGCTGAAGGTGTTTGCTAGCCCTACAGACTCTGGAGAAATGACCCTTGCTGCTACAAGAATAACACTTGCTGTTTATTGCAGGGCACTTGGTATGTGTCCTGCCACAGTAATCACAGCCGTTGCGGTGTTCCCTCCATGGCGGTCCTGTATTTCTGTTCCTCCGGACTGGTGCTGGACTGGTATTTTGTCTGGTCTCTATGGATTCTGTTGTCTCGACGCACATAGTTTACTTCCTCGGACTGTGGCTCGCGTAACTGTAGCGACTACAACGATTGAAGTTCTGCTTGTCGGCACATGTTGACTGCTTCTTGTACGGTTAAGTCACCCATTAGTTGCATCTTATCACTTCGTTCTACATCACACATTCCTATGACAATGCGATCTTTTGTATCAGCTCCTCTTTAAGGAGTCTATAGTTCTACATCACACATTCCTACGACAATGCAATCTCGTATCAGTTCCTCTTTAAGGAGTCTATACTCGTATGTTTCAGCGAGGTTATGTAGTGATGTTATAAACGTCTCTACTTTTTCCCTTGGTTGCTGGACCCGCAAATTGAATTTGAATCTCTCAAATATAATGTTGATGCTGGATTTGAAGTGTCTGTTCAAGACAATGTCATCCGACCATTCTTCCAACAAATACATGAGTAGGTCAATCTTATCAGCGCCTTTGCCCGAAGTCTGGCTGGTGAGGTTGAGGTACCACTCGAAACGCAGTTTCCATCGAGGCTATGCATTGGCATCAGCGAAATCAAGCAGGCCTGGCAGTTTTACGTGGTGGTTACTTGGCCGCTGTGTCATGTCCGCTTCTTTACCGCTGGCGTCGACCATCTTGAATGCCTGTCCAGTGTAGAAATTTCAGTTGGAATGCGCTTTAATCGCATTCACACCTGCTTTATTGAAATAGTGTGGCTGACGTCACTGCTGCCACCATGTTGCATCGTTACTAGCACACGTTGATCCTTGTTACCTTCCCTTGCGTCAATCTTCCCAACAACTGCTCTAGTCAAGGATACAACATATACTAACCAAGGACACAAGGTGATTACTGGTTTTCATGTTTAATCTGGCAAAGTATATGAACCACAGGCCTGTTTTTAAGGCTTGTGCTGTCCGAGTCACAAAATAAGTTGGTGCCCCTACTACCACCCTCCCAACGAACATAAAAATACACTATGCCAGTTTTGGTTTGGTAGGCAGGCATTATTTCCCTGTCCATCAGAGCATCTTCCATTATCCACAACCTTTGGACCCATCGTATTTTGGACTGGCAACTAACAGCAGTAAAAAAAGAACTATCCTACTGCATTGTTAAAACTTAGCAGAGCAATTTTCAAGTAAACATCTCTTTTACAGTCTCGTCACTTATTTTATGTAGTTCATAGCTACTATTTTACCTTGTTTAGTTTTTCACCTTTCATCATGTGTCATCACTTAGTGATGACACATTATCTAGTTTCAATGTGATATCGCTTCATGTGCAAACAAGCATGTGACTTTCTTTCTTCAAGTGACAATCTTTTTTCATTCCTAATTATTTTAAGTACTGTAAACCCTCTTCCTGTTGAGCAATTACAGGCAGTGTTAGATATATCTTCATTGCTAAGCCTGCCTCACTCGCCTCGCTAAACAAGAAACTGAAATACCAAACTAATAATCAAGTTTTTGAAACAGTCTTTGAAATTATTTAATTCAAAGGAAAATTATTAAAAGCTTGTAAAGTAAGGTCTATTGAAAACTTAAAGTTACACATATTTTACTTAATTAGCTCCCCTCGACTTGGTGCCACCCTGGTCCCAGGCCAAAGTATAAAAGAGGGGCTTTTAACATTTTATAAAACACTAGTTCCGTGTAAGAATTCAGTGCAATGTGTCCTTGAACTCTTCCCGTGTCATGAGGCCTTGTTCATGAAAAATATTTGTTGGTGAATTGGGATACCTGTGTTTTTTCCCCTTAAGNTTACTGGTTTTCATGTTTAATCTGGCAAAGTATATGAACCACAGGCCTGTTTTTAAGGCTTGTGCTGTCCGAGTCGCAGAATAAGTTGGCGCCCCTACTACCACCCTCCCAACGAACATAAAAATACACTATGCCAGGTTTGGTTTGGTAGGCAGGCATTATTTCCGTGTCCATCAGACCATCTTCCATTACCNTTTTGGTTTGGTAGGCAGGCATTATTTCCGTGTCCATCAGACCATCTTCCATTATCCACAACCTTTGGACCCATCGTATTTTGGACTGGCAACTAACAGCAGTAAAAAAAGAACTATCCTACTGCATTGTTAAAACTTAGCAGAGCAATTTTCAAGTAAACATCTCTTTAACAGTCTCGTCACTTATTTTATGTAGTTCATAGCTACTATTTTACCTTGTTTAGTTTTTCACCTTTCATCATGTGTCATCACTTAGTGATGACACATTATCTAGTTTCAATGTGATATCGCTCCATGTGCAAACAAGCTCGTGACTTTCTTTCTTCAAGTGACAATCTTTTTTCATTCCTAATTATTTTAAGTACTGTAAACCCTCTTCCTGTTGAGCAATTACAGGCAGTGTTAGATATATCTTCATTGCTAAGCCTGCCTCACTCGCCTCGCTAAACAAGAAACTGAAATACCAAACTAATAATCAAGTTTTTGAAACAGTCTTTGAAATTATTTAATTCAAAGGAAAATTATTAAAAGCTTGTAAAGTAAGGTCTATTGAAAACTTAAAGTTACACATATTTTACTTAATTAGCTCCCCTCGACTTGGTGCCACCCTGGTCCCAGGCCAAAGTATAAAAGAGGGGCTTTTAACATTTTATAAAACACTAGTTCCGTGTAAGAATTCAGTGCAATGTGTCCTTGAACCCTTCCCGTGTCATGAGGCCTTGTTCATGAAAAATATTTGTTGGTGAATTGGGATACCTGTGTTTTTTCCCCTTAAGNCTTCCCGTGTCATGAGGCCTTGTTCATGAAAAATATTTGTTGGTGAATTGGGATACCTGTGTTTTTTCCCCTTAAGTTTTATTCTGTCAGTTTTCACTCTGTGAGTTTCATTTGTCTTTGTGACTTTGGCAAGTATTTTTTGTGACCATGCAAATTGTTAACACTAACAAGTTAAATATTTCAAACAGTTGCACATCGAAAAACTATCTAGGACCCAAAAAGGGCAAGTGACTTATGCCATTGGCTGAAGGGGATGTTCTAGGGTGCATCTGTGCGCTTACTGCAAATACGGAGAGCGACAATGTGACATCACATCTGGGATGCACTTTCCAAGGCCAGGTAAGGGCTCTTGGCTAGATTTAATTATGGACGAGGCTGTCATCTGGCCCATTTCTCAATGATTGATATCATTGGACACCAGGTTTGTAAGTGTCCCATCTTTCCACAGTTCCAACATTCTTTGCATCTATGTCGACGACGGAGATGTGTCACTGCCCTTATGCTGTTCAGGAGTTCTCCCACTGTTGCACCCTGCAGTTCCTTTGGGGCACTGGGCTCTCACATGTCCTTTTCAAATATACTGTCAACATTCCCAATGAAAGCGAAACTCCCTAGAACGGACTCTGGTAGCAATGTCTCTTGTGATGGTCTCCAACTTCTTCAAGATGTCCAAGGTTTGATCTCCATTGTTATGGCACAGCANGTAGCAATGTCTCTTGTGATGGTCTCCAACTTCTTCAAGATGTCCAAGGTTTGATCTCCATTGTTATGGCACAGCATAGCTGCCTGCATTGCATGCCGGAGTGTCCACTCCTGCTTCACCTATTCTACATCCAAGGCTCAGGCCTGGGCATCCTGCATGTTGTGTGGTGCTGCCAGGTGTACCACTTGGCAAACATCCAGATTGGCAATAGTATCCATGAATAAATCTATTGCGATGTCACGTGCCTCCTCGGGGAACCACTCCAGAGACAGATTAGACAGCTGCATAGTATCCTGCCATTGCTCCTGCAGTAACTCCCCAGGTTGCGGCTTCGCAGCTGAGCATGGTGGGTATGTGGCAGGTATCGATCAACAAAACTAGCTCCAAGGGAGACACCAGTGTGGGGTACTCCAGTGGATGTCACTCTGGCAGATACTGTTATTGGTATACTCAGTGCAGGGCCTTTCAGTACAGCCGCAAGGTAATACGCCCGCTGTTTGTCTAACCAGCCACCTGAGGATGGCTAACTGTTTCAAACTGATCCTAGTACTCTTGCCGTGCAGATTGACCATTGTAAGAAGCAGGCTTAATTGCGACCTCCTTTCCCACTCCTGGTTGCATGACACTAATGCTGCATCGTTGCTGACCACCCTATTTGTTACAACTTGCCCTTCTTCCCCACTTATTTCAGGTAGCGGTGATTGTCGAACTTCGCTGTTGAATATTCCTGCCATTCCTTCTTCATTGCACAGATTTCACTCTCAACACTGTCAATGTTTCCACCTATTGTTCACTATTTAATTTACCCTGACCATTTGGTTTACACTGTTAATTTTCTCGTCCACTCAGTCAGTTCGTTTATTCACTAACTTACTAATGCCTTCTATATTTGTATCTTACATTATCTATTTTCTTGTCTATATTTTCATTTACTCTGTTTTCATATCTACTGAAGCACTTACATTAATTATTTGGCTATTATATTCTCATTTACACTATTCACAACCTTATTTATTTGACTGTATACAGCTTCTTTCAAGCTGTGTTGCACTCGTGCTCACTTNCATTTACACTATTCACAACCTTATTTATTTGACTGTATACAGCTTCTTTCAAGCTGTGTTGCACTCGTGCTCACTTGGCTACTTAGCCCTTCAATTAAGACTAGCAGTGCTTCAAGTTCGTCTCACATATTCCTAATTATCATTCACTTTGATGCGTACACAAAACAGTTCTAATTTTGTGACCAATTTTTACAATTTATTAACTTTTTATCTCTGTAATAGCTTATTCTCTAATTTCATTTCAAATTCATTATTTAATAAGTGCCTCCATCCCACTTCTTACACCAGTGTTACAGGTTGATTGGGGCATATCTGAGTTTGTAAGGGATGGAGGTCTTAATAAAAATAGAAGAACTTAATTCAATTTCAAAATTTATTTATAATGTTATAAGTATGCACACAACTATTATTTACACCATTAAACTAAGTGTCTCTACAATGAACATTTATTATTCTCAGTGAGCTCAATATTTAATGCCAATCTCAATGCTAATTTATGTCCTTATCACTGTCTCTATACTTACTACAGTCATTTAATCCGCAGCACTTATTGCTTGCATATATTCAATGAAATTGTCCATTACCAACATTCCAAATGTCTGTCACACACGCATCCAGTCTCATGGTCCTGTTGGTCAGTCTCTTCTCTCCACTGTGCTGATGTTCACAGACTTCACTCTCGCTGGCACAGCACACATTACACTTAAGACTGTACAAGCCTCCAGATTCTCGACTTGGGGAACCCGCCAGCCCGATCCAGAAGGTTCCTTACTCAAAATCATGCTGAGGGAGGCGAGGGCGATGACCAGAACCTTCTTGCAACAATAACCCCAGACATTCAATACTCCAAGGACGGGAGGCAGCAAAAGTCCCAATAGGCTTATTGCGGCGCACATATTTGTGTGATGCGGTATGGCCACCTTTGTAATTCTCCTTGCACTTCTCTTGTTACTGGTGATGCCCTTGAGCACTGCACTGCCCGAGGGAGATGGGGTAAGAGAAAGACGCAGAGCAGAGGCATGTAACAGTAATTTTGAACTTTTCCAGAGCATTTTGTTTGTGGAATAGGTCAGATGCATGTGTAGATTGAGACAAACTTGAGAATCACTTTCATGTAATTTCAGTTTGATAATAAATTTAATTTTAAAGCCATAAACTCAGATTGCAAATTTATTTTCTTTTAATAATCTTTGGCCATCAGCNTCAGATTGCAAATTTATTTTCTTTTAATAATCTTTGGCCATCAGCACACTTTTCAATACGTTAATAAATAACTAAAACCTATGTCAGTGTTGTGTGTTGCATATAGTTCTTCACAGCTTTTTGTTGCATAGTTATGTCTGTGTTGAATTGCCTTGTGTGTATGTACAATTACTGTTGTGTTTTCTATCNGCACACTTTTCAATACGTTAATAAATAACTAAAACCTATGTCAGTGTTGTGTGTTGCATATAGTTCTTCACAGCTTCTTGTTGCATAGTTATGTCTGTGTTGAATTGCCTTGTGTGTATGTACAATTACTGTTGTGTTTTCTATCATGTATATGTGTGTGATAATTACTCATCTTACTACAGTTTCATGTTCTGAATTTCCACATCATTCTTAATAATTTTTCATGGTTCCCAGCAGTCAGAAAAACCTACATGTTTATTTATTTTTACTTTGTTTATTTACAATCCGGAAGCCCTTACGTGTTTGTTGTTCAACAATAGGGTATGGAGCAAGTCAGATTAATGGACTGCAATCAATAACAATAGATATGTACAGGAAAATTACAAACTACAACAGACATTATATGTAGCAAGTCTGATCAATAAATTACATAATTACAATAATAGATATGTACAAAAATTTGCAACAAGCATTATACAATTCATAGAATTAAAAACATACAGTTTCTACACAACATTAGACATCTTGCAATAATTGTAATGTTCATCTATGGAATAGAAATAGTGTGCCAGTAATAGTTTCTTAATTTCTAACATGAAAGCTTTTTTGTTATTGTAGGAGAAGGTCTTAAAGTTTTGTGGCAGACCATTAAATATTTTTATTATGACTGCATTCGTGCCTTTCTGAAGAAGTTATAAAGTTGTAGATGGGACATGCAAGTTGCTATTGGATCTAGTTGAATATTTATGTATATTACTGTATGTATTGAAACGTTTATATTATTTGTTGCATAAGAAATTGTTTCATATATGTATATGCTTGAAAATGTTAGAATTCNTGTATTGAAACGTTTATATTATTTGTTGCATAAGAAATTGTTTCATATATGTATATGCTTGAAAATGTTAGAATTCTCTGTTCTTTAAACAGCTGTCTGCAAGAGTTTATGTAACTTTTGTTACACTGAATTCTAATAGCCTTCTTTAGTATGCTAAAAAAAAAGAAAATTTCATGAGTTGTGTTTCCCAAAAAAGTTACTCCATAAGTCATTACTGAGTGGAAATTATAATTATTTAAACCAACTCTACTTCAAATACAAGTTTTTACAAGTTACTCACACTGCTATGCAGTAATTATGACTTATCAAACCTATGGTGCTGGTGAACACATTCATGTCTGTTTACAGATAATGAGGTATGGATTTCCTGGTTTGGATAACATTAGGTCATTTGATGACTATGTTTTGTCTTACGACCGCAAGACAAAAGTTCCTCATTGGGTATTTGAGCACTTAACAAAAGAACGACTGAAATATAATGATGCCATTGATCGATCTAAATGTGAATTTTATGAAGATACATCACAGCATGAATTTTTCAGGTAATGATTAATGTCTGTGCTGTAATGCTGTATTCTTGTGCAATGTGTAATTTTGAACAGGGTCTGGTGACTCATCTGTCAAGCTCGGTTTTCCATTCTACTTCTTAGAAAGTCGTTGTATGTTTATTCAGTGAAAAAAAAAAAACAGAAAATACACTGTTAATATAGTGCTTTTCCTGTATAAGTATACTTTAATAAATATTGGACGATCATTATTATTTTGCATATTAACAATAATTGTATTACTTTATGTTATCCCTACCTTAAATCATAAGAAAGTGTCACAAATTCAGCAAATTATATTGTTCAAATAGTCACAGGAGGACACATGAGCCTGGTAACTGCCACCACCTACAGAATGAGACACTAGCATGACAGATAACATCATTGATTGCAGTCAAAAGAATAAAGTTACTGTAGCGTAAGCTCACGAAAAATAATTGTGCAGATTAAATTCCCTACTGGCCCACGACGAGTGGTGGCAATCCAGAGCAGTTTAAAACACTTGTTTACTTCTGTTGAGCGGATTAATGAACAATGCTCATGTGTGTTTGAAACTGTGTATATCTATGTTTGATTTAAATGTATTAACGAATATACATTAATACTTAACTTTGTTGCGAATTGGTTGGCCCAGATGGGAATCATAGTGGATGTTGCTCTCTGCTAAGGTAGCTCAAGTAAGGTGTATTGTGTCAGCATACTTGGGAAAGTTTTACAAAATAATCTAACTGATTAAAGAATTTTAGTCTTTTTATAGACTGCTTTCGATCTTAAATTTTAGTCTTTTTTATCTGACTAAAGCTAGAAGTTAAAATCAGTGCAAATTAACTTATTAAAAGTTAAAGTTAAAATCATAAAAATATCTGACTAAAGTTAGAAGTTAAAATCAGTGCCAATAAACTTANCTTATTAAAAGTTAAAGTTAAAATCATAAAAATATCTGACTAAAGTTAGAAGTTAAAATCAGTGCCAATAAACTTGTTAAAGTTAAAACTAAATTAACTGATTAAAGTTATGAGTTAAAGAACTACAAAAATTTTACATTTAAAATAAAGTCTGAAAAAATGTTTTGTCAATGTTATTCAAAACATAAATAAAAATACTTACAGATTACAGTTCGGGAAAAATACAATTACCACGACTTTGTTGCTGGTTACTGACTCAGATTATAAAACAACTTAGCGTGAAACCAGACCAGTTCAGTGATTTTATCCTTTGTCCTGGCCCTTCAATGTGAATAAGAAGAAGAAGCAATGCTAGCTGCCAGTGTGATTTTTGCTTTAACATTTTTTGGATATTGCCTTCAGACCTGGAGCACTTCCACATATGGAAACACTGCTAAGTGTGGCGATCGTGTAACAGATTTGTCACCTGCCTTGGGTGAGATAGATCCACTAAGCCTAAGCCTCAGGCGTTACAGAGTCTTGGCTGGTTAGCTGTTCAGGGAAGGACTCTTGAGAATGCAGGTAGTGGGTGGCTTAACTTGACTGGGTCTTTGCATGTTGATTACGGAGTTCATGTTTATAACATATTCCAAGTTTTGTGTGACAACATAGCTCTTCTACTGTCTATGTCAATAATAATAATAATAATAATAATTTTTGTTTGCTCACGCTGAAAGACTAATTCAAAAAACATTTCAGGAATGTTAGGGTAGAGTGTCAGATTTATGACTTTGTGCTGCATGTAGTAAATAAAATAATATATACAGTATATAACTGCACTTGTTCCTAATTTCTGAACATTTTGAAGTGAGGATACTTTCATAATAGATTAATTTTCAGGGTGCATCAGTATTAAAGAAAATGAAATAGGCATGCCCTGGTAAAACATTACACCCTCTAGAAAATGTATGCTATGTCTCTACAAGCTGTATAAGATTAAGAATATTTGGTGCAGATAGCCAGAAATTGCAAGTGTTGATATATCAGTGTGTATCTGTCTGTAAAGCACACACTGCACAATTTATTTCCTTATTTATAGAGCTCTCAACTCTGACTACAAAAGTACTGGCTTTGATCGAGGCCATATGGCAGCGGCAGGAAATCACAGGCTTGACCAGAAACATGTGGAGCAAACATTTGTTCTGTCAAACATGGCTCCTCAGGTTGGAAGAGGTTTCAATAGAGATTCATGGAATCGGCTAGAAAAGTACGTTCGCAAACTAACCAAGAAATATGCAAATGTTTACGTCTGTACTGGACCCCTGTATTTGCCAAGGTATGTTCAGAGGATTCTGTAGTGGTATAGTTTTAATCTCTTCCAGTAAATTTTTTTGCCCAAATAATTTACACCTTACAATTTTTTGCATGTTGATTTATATACATTAACTGTAAATTTATTCTCTGCATTTTATTTGTGTGAAAGGGTAAAATATAGTGTCCCATATTTTTAGTTGCTTTTTCCCCCCACAATCACAATTAACTTTAAAGTTCTTATAGTCATTTTCATGTTATACACAGGAGAGCCGNGTTGCTTTTTCCCCCCACAATCACAATTAACTTTAAAGTTCTTATAGTCATTTTCATGTTATACACAGGAGAGCCGAAAAAAAACTGGTATAGGCGTACGTATGCAAATAATAGAGGTATGGAACCAATCAGAGCAATGTGATGCGGTCGGCATCGCCTATATAAGACAACAAGCATCTAGCAAAGTTGCTAGATCGGTCACTGCTGCTACAATGGCAGGTTATCAAGATTTAAGTGAGTTCGAATGTGTTGTTATAGTCGGCGCACGAGAGATGGGACATAGCATCACCGAGGTAGCAATAGAATTTGGATTTTCGCGTACCATCATTTCACGAGTGTACCCTGAATATCGGAAATCCCGTAAAACATCAAATCTTCGACATCGCTGCGGCCGGAAAAAGATTGTGAAGGAACGGGACAAACGACGACTGACGAGAATCATTAAACGTGACAGACTTGCAACCCCTTCTCAAATTGGCGCAGATTTCAATGCTGGGGCATCATCATGTGCCAGCGTGCAAACTATTCAACGGACCATCATTGATATTGGCTTTCGGAGTCAAAGGCCTACTCGTGTACCGTTGTTGACTGCATGACACAAAGTTTTACGCCTCGCCTGGGTCCACCAACACCGCCATTCGACTGTTGATGACTAGAAACACTTTGCCTGGTCTGACGATTCTCGTTTCCAATGGTATCAGGCAGATGGATGTGTACGGGTATGGAGACATCCTCATAAATCTGTGGACCCTCCATGTCAACAGGGGACTGTTCAAGCTGGTGGAGGCTCTGTCATGGTATGGGGCATGTGCAGTTGGCGTGAAATGGGNTTGGCTTTCGGAGTCAAAGGCCTACTCGTGTACCGTTGTTGACTGCATGACACAAAGTTTTACGCCTCGCCTGGGCCCACCAACACCGCCATTCGACTGTTGATGACTAGAAACACGTTGCATGGTCTGACGAGTCTCGTTTCCAATTGTTGAGGGCGGATGGACGTGTACGTGTATGGAGACATNGAAACACGTTGCATGGTCTGACGAGTCTCGTTTCCAATTGTTGAGGGCGGATGGACGTGTACGTGTATGGAGACATCCTCAAGAATCCATGGACCCTACATGTCAACAGGGGACTGCTCAAGCTGGAGGAGGCTCTGTCATGGTATGGGGCGTGTGCAGTTGGCGTGAAATGGGACTCTTGATACGTCTTGATACGACTCTGACAGGTGACAGATACTTAAGCATCCTGTGACTAGTGGACGTGGGTAAGTACAGGTAACACGTAAGGCTGCCACGTGGACAATTCCAGCAGGACAATCCTATACCCCAACCGTCGAGAGTTGCTACTGAGTGGCTCCAGGAACACTCTTCTGACATTAGACACTTCCTTTGGGCAACTAAATCACCAGACATGAACTTTATTGAGCATATATGCGATGCCTTGCAACTTGTTGCTCAGAAGATATCTCCACCGCCTGGCACTCCTATATATTTGTGAGTCTGCNCACGTCGTCTTGCGGCACTTCTGCGTGCTCGCGGGGGTCCTACACAATATTAGGCAGGTGTGTCAGTTTTTTTGGCTCTTCAGTGTATAAATAAATGGTTACCTACTGCACCATAATTTGAAAACTATAGACAATTTAACTTAAGAAAAATCAAATGCAGAATTCACTAGGAGATATTTTAAGTTATGTTTTTACATGAAATGGTAACCACTCTGTAATGTCCGAAAGTCTGAAGATGATGCAACTGTTTCATGAGATTGCATCATGCTGATAAGCACATAATTAGACGCAATCTGCCTGGAGCTTCAGTCTTTCGTTTCCTGTCCTGGTGGCATGTTTTGAATTCAGTTCAATTGACAATGGAGTGTTCTGTTGGCTGTTTTGTTTAGTGTGAGTGTCATAAAGTTGTTTATTCTAGATCATCAGAGTTAATAATTGAAAGTGACATAAGTTATGAAATAAAAACATTAATTAGACGTAGAGCAGGTGTGGATGAAGTTGTAAATATCTGTACATACNTGACATAAGTTATGAAATAAAAACATTAATTAGACGTAGAGCAGGTGTGGATGAAGTTGTAAATATCTGTACATACAATTACAAGAAATATGTTGACAAGTTCTTTAATTTGTATGGTAATAAGTGTTGTGACCCATTCGCCATGCACAAGAAACCTATTTTGAAGTCCTTAAAGGAAATCACTATACATCTGTGTGCTAAACATGAACATATGAAACTTATACCAGGTAAGGCTGTATGTGCATGCTGTTTTCAAAAGTTGAATACAACTGTAGAGTTAGAGTTTGACAGAGAAGAACACAGCAATGATGGTAATTTTGAGCCAGAATGCATTGCTGTAGAATTGGTTAACCACGCATTTGCTGCTCTGGATGAATCTCCTATTAGCTTACAAAGGTTTCCTCAGTGTAAAAGAACACAAAGAATGGAGCAAAAGATTGATTACCTATCATGTAAAATTAGAAAATAGTATCTAATTTTCCAGTGATGAAGAAATTACTCAAAATAACAATTTTGGTTACCTTGTAAGAGTTAAAGGAGAAATTCACACATGCTAGCACATTTTATGAGAAATACAAAATTTTAAGTTTGGTGCCAAAATGCTGGAGCATTTCTAAAACCAAAGCTGAGTTTAAGTGCAGTGAATGTTTAGTAAGATATGCAAGAACTTTAAAGGCAAAAAATCAAATGTTGATAACAAAAAAAGGAGAAATTGCTTAAGTAATGAAATTGTAAAAGTTATAACAGATTTTTACGAGTTTGATGATGTGCCAAACAAACCTCAATCATCCGAGGTGTTCGCAGATCTTGAAAGGGAGATGGAATTGCAAGTGTGCTTAGTGGTAGTTAACTCACAAATTGTTATATTTGCAGAGGTGTACTGACAGGGATGTTGAATTGCAAAGCTTGTGTAGCATGATCAGTGCAGGTTGGCTTGAGAAGCTTCAGGATGTACCTTAAGAACTTAAACAGTATTGGACATATATAAAGAGAATGTTAGGTATGCATATGATTTGGTTCTCAAGGGTGATGTAATAGTTGTCCCTGAGGGTTTGAGATCAGAAATCCTTTGTTCTATTCATGCTACTNTTTGGTTCTCAAGGGTGATGTAATAGTTGTCCCTGAGGGTTTGAGATCAGAAATCCTTTGTTCTATTCATGCTACTCATCAAGGGCCAGAAAAGTGTATCCAAATAGCACGTGGCTCTGTTTTTTTCCAGGGATGGCATCTGATATAGCAAATTTTATTGCAAATTGTGAAATATGCAAGGAATTTTTGAAATTCAAACGTCGCCAACCTCTGCTTCCACAATGACCTTGGCAGAAGGTAGGGGTTAACATATTTTTTCTTCATGCTGTATCATATCGTCTTCTAGTTGATTATTTCTCAAAATGGGTGGAAGTTCAAAAACTTAAGAGCCAGAAAAATACATGCGTTATTCTGCACATGAAATCAATTTTTGCTCAGTTTAACCAGAGGTGGTTAAGTCTGATGGGGGTAGTAATTTCACATCATCACAGTGTGACCAGTTTGCTGGTGACTGGAATTTTGTGTATCAGACATTGACTCCTCACTACCTCCAGTCCAATGGCATGTCTGAATGCCATATTCAGACAGTTAAGAAAATACTTAGAAAGGTTATCAAAGCTCAGACGATAATTGAATCCAAATATAGGTTTGGATGGTTATTGAAACCGTCAAAACGTACAAGTGTACAGAGTATATTTATGAGTATTTGTCTGTTCAAGTGTAAACCTTCTTGTATTTATATGTAAATAGTTTTATTTATTGCTCNAAGTGTAAACCTTCTTGTATTTATATGTAAATAGTTTTATTTATTGCTCAAATGTTTTATACTGGTACAGTATTCAGAGCATGTTATCTGTTGTGAGTGTGAATTGTCTTGTGTTTGTATGTTAATAGGNCTGGTACAGTATTCAGAGCATGTTATCTGTTGTGAGTGTGAATTGTCTTGTGTTTGTATGTTGTTATGTTATGTTCTGCTCAAATATCCTTTATCTATATGTACAAAGACTTATGCTAGTGAAATATTGCTCTTGCGGTTTAAACCTTAATCGAAAAGGGAGATGTGTGGAGTGTAGGTTGGTAGCAAGACAACCACCCAGAGGTTGGCAGCAGAGGCGAAGGTTGTAGGGCCAGAGATGGCGGAGAACTGACAATGAAATGTTTGGTATGCCTATACCGATTACTCTTAATCATTATATAAATCCAACAATTGTTATGGCAAGTTAAGCCTGACTTGTATTTTTAGGTATGTTGTTAAAGGAGTTTGTATTAAGTAACAGTCCTGAGAAACGTCCACTTTATAATGTAACTGGAATGATAGACCAGTGCCTGTGATATTCCTTTAACATTGGATCCTGTATGTTTGATCAAAAATCATATCTTATCAAAGACAAAGGTTAACGCCTACTAAGTAATTCATAAAGTTTGAAGACCCTGTAAGATACTAAGCCAACATTTAATAATTGTAGGCACAGAAAACTAATTTTCATTATCTTCCACAGTTTCCGGCCACAGACCAGATGTTCCTGGAAAAAATGGGTCGTTCCGTGTCAAGTGATCCAAAAATTTGGTACTTTAAAATCTGACACCTTCATTTTTTTTTATTAATTTTTTTTTATTTGGCTTACATTATGTACTACTAAAGATAGTAAAACACATTAATTTTTGAATTTTTTGTTAATGTAGTTTTTAATTTACAGATCTCTGAAATCTTAAAAAATTTCACATTTTCTATTGTCATATCNCCAACATTTAATGATTGTAGGCACAGAAAACTAATTTTCATTATCTTCCACAGTTTCCGGCCACAGACCAGATGTGCCTGGAAAAAATGGGTCGTTCCGTGTCAAGTGATCCAAAAATTTGGTACTTTAAAATCTGACACCTTCATTTTTTTTTTATTAATTTTTTTTTATTTGGCTTACATAATGTACTACTAAAGATAGTAAAACACATTAATTTTTTAATTTTTTGTTAATGTAGTTTTTAATTTACAGATCTCTGAAATCTTAAAAAATTTCACATTTTCTATTGTCATATCATTACAAAATGTACTATTACTCTGCCTAGAAATGTGATAGAAGTCGAACTAAAAAGTAAAAGATGATAGAAGTCAAACTAAAAAGCATTTTTTAGCTTATTTTTTAGGCTTTCGTATAATGTATAGGATCACTAGTTTTGGGAGTAAAGTATTTTCAAGGGTAATTATCCAGAGTAGCTGCTTTTCTGTAACCCCCCGAAAAGTGGTATATTTCCACTCTACTAATTACGCAGAACACAAATATACTAGGGGCATTAACGTATGACTAATTTTGTAATATGTGCCCACCTAACCTACAGAACCTAACCCCATGATGAGTTAATCACTATTTTACATTTTTAAACTAACCTTGGATTATTGGGTTTTAAACTAGCCTAGTATTATAGGGTTCTAATCTAATCTAGGTTTGTAGGGTATTAATATAACCTACGATTTTAGTCTAATCTAACATTTTAAGGTTTTAAAGTAACAGTTAAACACACCGGAAGGCTATGAATCAATTCACCTAGGTAGGCGGTGGGTACGATTCCATTGTCCTGGACCCATTCAACTGCCGTGCATCTTACCTCAATTGACAAAACATAACGATCTACTAAAACATCCAAGTAACACCCGCCACACAGACAAATATTATGAACAGAAGCACTCGTTCTTGCACCCTCCATTCTTAAATCACAAGTCTTTGCACAGTCGTATTCGGACGTCACAACTCGCGCCCGCAACTACACAACCGCATTGTCTCACGTCCAAATGCAACCAACAATATCTCAACTTCCACGTAAAATTCCGTGACGATGATATCTACAGACCCACAGCCAATAAGGTGACGGCACGATACGCATTTGTTCACGTCACTAATGCATTATTTCACCAAAAATCATGGCATCCAACATAAGCTGCGAACTGCTCGTACTTTTAACTATTTTATTTAATACATTCTACTTATTTTAACATTATGCCCTCCTGAATATTGACAAGGTAAGCTGTGCAGAACCCATTAATGCTACTTTTGTTGGCCTAGGACATTTACTTCAGAAAAACCGCTACTCTGGATAATTACCTTTTCAAGGGTACCCAATTCAAAATTTGACCTTGAATGTCTCAAAAAGTCTCTCTTCAAAAATCTTCAAAATATTCACACATAAACCTACATATTTCAGCATTCTTTGTACAAAGTTTTATCTAGGGATCATATATTTTACAATTTTTTTAATTTACCTTGTGCATGTTAACCATAGTTATGTGGCAGGAATTTTCATTATTTTATTTACAAAATTTAAGACCTGAGCTTCAACTCAATAATTATTGAAAAACAAAGAAAATTTGTATAATAAATACATATTGTACCTTGAGCTCCCACTTTCAGCACTGCCACTTTACCTTTTCCCACAGTGACTTTCAAGAATTCTTTGCCAGATGAAGTGATGAGGTTGCAGAATCCATCTCTTGTTTACGGAGGTAGTATGTCCTGCCAGTAGGATGTTTTGGATCCACAAAGGTCAAAATCTGGCTAATTGATACATGAAGTACATCTTCTACATCTTGCAGGTAAGAAAAGGATGGAGTAGGTCTAGCAGGATGGAGGAATTTCAATTTCACTGTCTCTGTTGTAGAGTCCTTCAACAAAACTAAAGCAAGCCGCTACTGGNAGCAGGATGGAGGAATTTCAATTTCACTGTCTCTGTTGTAGAGTCCTTCAACAAAACTAAAGCAAGCCGCTACTGGTCTTCATAGCTGCATGTTACTTATCTCCTTATTTTTTCTAATTGTAGTGTTGGTTTTATATCTTCTCCTCTCAAAGAAAACTTATATGACTCATTACTGAATGAAAATACATTTGCCAATATTTTATTACCTGATTTAGGAAGAAAGGTGTGGAATTTGTGGGTGCCTGGTATAGGTTTGATAGCAAGAAATCACTCAAGAAAATAAATTTTGCTTCTTTTTGGTGGTCTTGACTTGATGAAAAAATGACCTCTGTGCACTTAACNAATCACTCAAGAAAATAAATTTTGCTTCTTTTTGGTGGTCTTGACTTGATGAAAAAATGACCTCTGTGCACTTAACGTTTGCCTTACACCACATGAATAACTGTAATGGTGTCATTATTTGATCTTCATATGGTCGGTGGAGGCTTGCCCTCGCTGCAAGTCTTTTTACATTCCCCTCTAAGCTATCACATTTCCCTTTCCAGTGTGCTGTTACATAGAAATGTCACTCAACCTTTATTTCAAACTCACTTTCAAGATGGTATATGTTNTCCCTTTCCAGTGTGCTGTTACATAGAAATGTCACTCAACCTTTATTTCAAACTCACTTTCAAGATGGTATATGTTAAAAAGTTTTTTCTGTTTTTGAACTGAGCTGCAGAACCATCTGAGAAATAGTAGATTTTTTCCAAATTTGTAATCAGTCCTGAACCAGAAATGTAGAAGATTAATTTCTTCTGAAATAAAGGGATGGCAACTGTGTCACGTTTAAGATTTACAGAAACACAGACAATACTTTTGAATTGTATACCATCAGAAGCCTTAGTAGACTGCTATAGGAAAAATGGTTGCCTGCTCATTGTTCCAGCGAAATGATTGAACCTCATCTTGCTAAACGATGGCATAATTTTCTGCTAAATCAAGTAAAACTAAAGCTTCATTTTTTTTAAGAGTTTCTTTAAAATTATTGTAGTAATCAAACTTTTTTTTTNTAAATCAAGTAAAACTAAAGCTTCATTTTTTTTAAGAGTTTCTTTAAAATTATTGTAGTAATCAAACTTTTTTTTTTCAGAACCAATAACTGTTTACTTAATGATTCTAAAAAATCTTCTGTGGTTTTAGTGAAGGTTTCAAATNTTTTTTTTTCAGAACCAATAACTGTTTACTTAATGATTCTAAAAAATCTTCTGTGGTTTTAGTGAAGGTTTCAAATGTGCACCTGCCTATGGTTACCAATTGATTCTAAGTGTTGTGGTCAACCATTTCTTCTGCCAGCTTTATGCTGAACTCTTCTTTCAAATTTTCCACACTTGGACAAGAAGGGCACTCTCTAAGGTGGCATGCTGTGCATGGCTCATCGCACATTATCTTGGCTAAATAGAACTTGTAGACATTCAAAGCTGTACCATTATTCAGTGTAATAGTTTTTAATATAAGACATTGTATCATCAGTCTGGCATTCTGATGTATTGTACAAANCACAAACACAGATGGAGTGAAGTGTAAGTTCCTCCCGCTAGGACACAATGCTTGGGGTGCAACTCAGCAAATTTTGAAAACCCAATTTTTTCATTTGGAAATTCGTTCTTGAGTTCTTGAATAAATCGTACAACTCATTTAAATTCCCTAAATCTAGCCATTTTGGTACATGAATTAGAGCACTGTCATTTGTTTTTACTGAAATAAACTCTTTTTTTCCAGGCATTAAACGACTGACATCATCACTGTTACCGAGGCGAACCGGGTTCAATCCCTGGCCGGGCCACTCCCAGATTTTTGCAAGTGGGAATCGTGCCAGATGATGCCATTGGCCGGCGGGTTTTCATGGGGATCTCCCATTTCCCCCACCCTTGCATTCCAGTGCTGCTCCATTCTCACCTCATTTTGCTCTTTTTGGTTCTCAAGGCCTCATTGTTAAGAGCCACCCAAAACTCTCAGCTCATCACTGTTATAAAAATTGATAGCTTGTTGGATGACTTTTTTTTATTTAAAACCTTGCCAGGTTTCGAATTAGGTCTTGCCAAAGTGCCATTTTCTTTTACTAGAGCTTTTACTTTCCTTGCCAATCTGTTGCTAACACCAAACTCCTGTGGTATTTTTTTCAGTTCCAGTTTTTGTGTAGAACTGTAAGAATCTGAATTTGTTTTACTAAATTAAACTTTTCTTTCAACTGAATTACTATTTCACTCGCAGGATGGTTTTTGCAATTTTAATGGTCTATTTCTTTATTTACTTGTGTTAATACTTGCTTGTTAAACATTTTTTTTCTACTTTTTGTTTACAATATGACTGTGCATGCGATCGTTTATTTATGATAGGTTATTCTCCGAGTGTGTCGACAGACTTGTTCAAAACTCTACAAACTCTTCATCTTGATGACATGCTACCTCCTACTGCTAATGATTTATCATCAATCTCCAGTAATTCATTTCTTTCGTGATTAATTTTTTTTTCTATAACCATCACAAATTTTCATTCCTTTGTTAATCTTATCAGAAACAGAACACATCCATTCTGTTACAGGCCTAAGATTATGTTTAAATGCTGTGTTCTTGTCTGAGTTTTAACAATATACATTGCATCCCTTACTTGGTTGGTCATAATAAGAAAATGCCTACACTAAACACTGAGATAATGCACAAATTCTGTCCAAACTCGTATAAACAACAATTATGTGCACAGCAAAGTAATTCTATTAGAGATACATGACGACTGGAGGAATGTCCAAGGAATATTCCAATATTCCTACAAGGATATTCATAGAATTTTCACAGGATATCTTTGTGCTGTGTGAGACTGTGTGCAGCTTCCTCTCACAAGCTCCAGCTGTCGCCCAACATTAGTCACCTAGCTCCTTGTTCATACCTGCAGCTTGGCCTTCCTTTTTTAGGCATGTGACCTTTCCTGACCTGCTACAACCCATCCTTGTTGCAGCTTATAATGATCAATATCTCACAGCTCTAAACCTGCTTGTCACTAGTGTTTGGTCCCAATAACTATAATGTAATAGTTTTCATAAATTTTTAAGCTACCAGTGTTGAATAAAACATTGCTTACCACCTCAAAATCCAGCCCTAAACATTGCTTAAAGTTTTTGGAAAAAAAGCTTGAAAATTCCTGTTTCATACCTATGGCTAACATGCACAAGGTAACTCAAAAATGGTAAAATAATGTAACGACGCAAGTTATTAGTTATCAGAATACGCTGTTCATTTTCTTTCGTTTTGCTAAGCTTCATAATATTTTTATCGGGTTTGAAATTAAAAGCCGTGGTGGTTCGTTTTATCGTAGTATAAAGTTATCGGGCGTACGTTTGCAGTTTTAAAAAATTTTAAATTTTGCTATCCATCAAAATTAGTAATAGAACCTTTTTCAGACTGCGTCGACAGTTTTGCTCTAGGAAGTTCGATCATCTTTATCTGACTGATGGCACAGTAAGCGGCTATGATGAAATTTGGATAGTACTGCTGGCTCTAAAGGTTGATTAATTTTTACCGGTGATGCAGTTCGGATGGCTACGCAGAAGCCTTCTGAACTTCAGGTAGACAGTTTTTGGTAGAGAGGGTTTGATTTAAATTTACAAACAGCGCAGTTTTGATGGCGCTGCTGGCAGATGCCGGCTGCCGTGCCCTTATTTTAGGAGAGGGGGGGGGCGATAGGCTCGCAGAATAAATACTCGGGGTGTCTATCGCCTAAAAAAGAAAAGGTAACCAACAGTCAGAGAAGATGCATCGGGCGTGACGAACTTCACCCACACCGGCAAGCACCCGCGACCGCTAAATATTTTTTCACTTCAATTCTTTTCGGCTTGAACTTTAAATTCTATTAAATTATTGCCAGGAGGGAACGGATGTCCCTCCTGCCTTTATATTTTCTTCTTTAGAGGCAAGTTTTGGAGACGTAAATGAATAATTAAACGACTGTGGCGCTGCTCTCTGTTAGTTTGCCTGTAAACTGGTTCGTACTCTGCATACCTGACGTTTGTAGGTGAACTGTTTCAATCTTTCCAGTAAATAAAAGTACAGAGTAATAAACAAACATTGGACTTTATTTATTTTTATTGGCACCTTTAACTTTTCATGCTACTGTACTACCAACTGTGCTAGCCGAGTGGTAACTTCCAGCCGTCATCACAGACGCTTCATCATTACAAATATGGCGGCCGAATGCGCCGTGTGCAACATTACAAATATGGCACCTAACTATGAGACTGCCTCATTACAATTATGGCGGGCATAAACAACATAGGCAACATGTGCGGCATTACAATATATGAACCTATTATGATCCCATGACAAAACTTTGTCAAACAATGGTGAAATATGTAAGTTTGTGTGAATATTTTGAATACTTTTGAAGAGACGCTTCTTGAGATATTTAAAGTAAAATGTTGAATTGTTTGACCTTGAAAATAATATACTTCCAAAACTGGTAATTCTATACATAATACAAAAGCCTGAAAAATAAGCTACAAAATGCTTTTTAGTTGAGTCTTTTATCACATTTCTAGCCCAAAACAAAAAGCTTTAAACACATTCTGTAATGCAAGAAAAACACTTAATTACATTTACTTGCTTCTACAATGATAGTAAACTTCATAAAATGTTACAAAACATCACGCGTGCTTTTTGTGTTAATTTTTAATGGCTGTTTTTCCCTGAATAAGGTCTTTAGTTGCAATCTCCTTGCCACTAAAGTATTCAATAGTGTACAGCAGTACTGCCCGAGATGGTCTTCATCGCAAATACATTGTCACTTGAGCGAGACAACATTAAATTTTATCATCTGTTGGCAACGGGAATGTTGTACCGTATTGTCTCACTGTATTATGAAACATTTTAAATAGAACAGAAACGTTCACAGGTAAACCATACAACTTTGTTTCTGCTTGATAGTAAACTAACGTGGATGAAAAATGCAACACCAAGAAGTATACTTGTGATTAAAATAAACTTTATACCACAGATTAGATACATGACACTACACAATTAATTATGATTACAGAACTGTACACGATCTCTGCCCTTGAGAATTCAGTATGGTGTGGAGCCCCCACGTGCTGCAATCAGAGCCCCTAAAGAGGACCTGGATATGTTTCTGGGGAATCTCCCTCTACGTAGTTTGTATGAGAGTCCACAAAGCATCAACAGTGGTTGCTGGAGAACCGGGACGAACAAGTCACAGACCAACTATATCCCAGATATGTTCGATGGGCGATATGTCATGCAAACTTGCAGGTCAGGAAAGCAGTGGTACGCATCGTTCATTGAAGGAGGCGTGCACATTCCTTGCCATATGTGGCCGGGCATTGTGCTGCTGAAATATGGCATGTGGAGTTGCCTGAAGGAAGGGCAGTACCTTAGGCTCTAAAACATCCCTGATGTAGTGGTTGCTGTTCAGATTGCCATCAAGACGCAGGAGTCGAAATTGCATGTTTTAGCCAATGGTACCCCAAGTCATTACACTAGGCGTTTGTCCGCTATGCTGCTCCACAATGCAGGCTGTCAGATTGCTGTCACTACGGTAGCATCTTAACATGTATGCGGCCATCACTGTAGGACAGGTTGAAGCGGGACTCGTCCGAAAACACTTCATTTTGTCACCCAGTACGCCAGCAACGGTGTTCACGTGCCCATTGCAGTCTGAGGCATTAGTGGTTTTTGGAGAATAGAAGCCAATGCAAAGTCATTGGTGCCACCAGTCCAGCCTGCAGCAGACAGTGTCAAACCGTCTACGCAGATAGGTCCAAACCCGTTGCAGTGCTCCAGTGTTAAGCCAACACTGTGGACGAGGCTGTACGGTCCATTACGGCCATGCGGACAAGATGGCTGTCATCCTGCGCTGTGGTCGCATGGCGTGATCCAGTACCCGCTCATCGCTGCATATGATCTTCTTCTATCCACTGGTTCCACACACGCATTACTGTCATAGCAGCATGCCCTGTACGAGCCAAAATGTCACGCTATGAAAAACTAGTTCCTGGAGACAGATCATTCTGCCCCGTTTGAATGCACTCACATACTGATATAGCATCCTTTGATGCCGACAAGGCATATTTTGTTTGAAGACTCTTCACTTACTGAGCTTGGCGTAACGCTGACCTTTCCGTTCCCACAAGAGAGGGTGCTGCTGGGCCTCCGTGTACGCCATCTCTCTGCAACCGTAATAACTTTTGTACCATGTTCTGCACATCCTCTAAGTTTGGATTTATTTGGGTCATTCTTTCTGGGTGTTGCAATTTTCACAAACAATAGTGTATGTTGCTTTTTTTTTTTTTTTTTTTTTTTTTTTTTTTTTTTTTTTTTTTTTTTTTTTTTTTAAAAAAAAAANAAAATTTGGGAAATGTATGGCAAAAACAATTCATAGTTTTGCTAGACACCCTGTTAAAGTTGTTTTTGGCTGCTTGCTTGTACAGTTTTACTTCTCTCATTAAATTACCATTTTAGGCTTATGTACACAGTATCTGATAATGCTGTTATTCACTCAGCCAAATAACAACATCCTAAAGTTAATTTTTTCTTTCCATTATCTAAAAACTGAAATTATTCTTATCATCACTTGGTTCATACATTTTTGGATACAATTCTTGGTCATGTTTTTGCAAATAGTGTATTTTGGCTGAAATTTTTTTTTTAACTTAAATTTAGTTGTTATACAGTGTCATAACTTGCATTTCTTTGTTATTTCGGTTTTATCATTATTCACCATATAATCTTGGCTGTAGTAATAGTTAATGCTGCAACGGAACTGGACGATACCCATGTAAAACAAATCTACTTATGAGGAATGAGACATGTCTTCAGACATTTATTGACACAAAGCAATGATCCTCAGATCCAACAAGATATGGCCTGCCCTTACATGACAAATACAAGGTGACTTAACAGGCTGTTAACTGACAATGAATATTGCTCCCCAGTCCACAGGCTTGCTTCAGCCACAAGGAACGTGAACAATGTAACATTTTGTGTTCAGTCTCACAGCTTTGTGAAATTATTGTGGTTTGTGTAGTCATTTTACACATGATTAATACGAAAATGTGTAGTAGGGGTATTAATCAACAAAAGTTGGGCACAGGGGCATAGGAATGTTTCTGTACTAGGGGGGTATTTGTAGGCATTTTTACGTTTATATTTGAGAAAAGATATTGCTGTTAGTGGGGATTAGAAAGTGTCATTCTCTGTTAACATTTTGCCTTCATAGGTACCAAATGTAACTGCTAGAAGGGTCGAAGACTATTTGCTAAATAAACTGATTTAATAAACACGTACAATTATATTGATCTCTTTCATTAAACAACATTTTTTTAAGTATGGAATGAGAGAAATACTGAATGGTGTTATAAATTAGAAAAATTATGCATGCTTAAATGCTTGCACAAAACACAGAACTTGTGACTGGATGATATGTAAATGAAAAACAAATAGTGTTCACTGTATATACGTGCAAATAGTTGTGTGATAGGCATGCATCCAGGGGAATTGCATTAACGAATGATGATGGCACGTTGATGTATTGT
Source organism: Clitarchus hookeri (assembly GCA_002778355.1). Classification (NCBI taxonomy): domain Eukaryota; kingdom Metazoa; phylum Arthropoda; class Insecta; order Phasmatodea; family Phasmatidae; genus Clitarchus; species Clitarchus hookeri. The sequence continues at coordinate 309,351 of NQII01000938.1, forward strand.
TCAGCACTAGTAAATAAGTGGTAATATACTGTGCAAAATGAACACAAGACAGTTAAAACTGTAGTAAGTGAATGTATTGAATCATTACAAACACCTACAGTTGCAAAAGTAAGTACACTAATCACACTGTTTACAGGAACTGTTGGAATGTCCTATCCTGGCCTTCAAGAAAGACATTGTGTTTCCTACCTGTCAGGCCACCCATCTTGTGTTTTAAAATACTGAGATGGATTTCTTCAAAATGGTTCACCTGAATGTTGCCAAAAGATGACCTTTTCTGTTAATTTATATTTGCTGGTGCACAATTTTTTCTAACAAATTATTTTACAGCTTAGTGTTACAAAGTTACATGGGAACATAGGGTGGCAACCACCATTTACCTAATGAAAGTGAATAATATTACTTACCAATTGTGTTTTCAGGAGTAAAATTACATAGGTAAAAGTTGTACATTAGTTTTTGTGTTATATTTTTGTAAGTAATAATGCCACAGTTATATAGTATACCATCTCTCTCTCTCTCTCTCTCTCTCTCTCTGTGTGTGTGTGTGTGTGTTTTTTTTTTTATACACAGTAATGAGCCATTGCATTATAATCACCTGGAATCATTTTTCATGCTGTGATGGGCTGATGGTGTGGTATATATAAGGAAAGTGCACAGGCGCACTGCACTGTTAATAGTGTCAGTGGCATAATAACGGGAAAAGCGGCTGATCTATCTGAATTTGACAGAGGTCAGCTTGTTATGGCACGACTCCTTGGTACCAGGATGTCTGAAATGACCTGTCTTCTTGGCTGCTCCCATGCTGCTGTTGTGAGCACGTATCAAAAGTGATGAAAAAATGGGGAAACAATGACACGTCGTCCATCCTTGTGTCAACCACAGCGCATTGATGCCAGTTGGTAGCAGAGGCTGTCACATATTGTTCAGAGTAACCGCAGGGCCACAGTTTGAGAAATTGCACAGAGGTACAACAGCAAACGGTTCATCGAACACTGCTGCAGATGGGACTGCGGAGTCGAGGACCCACTTGTACCCCCAAGATCACTGTATGTCATTGACAGCAGCGCATGAGATCAGCACAAAATCGACACTGGACTGTGGATGATTGGGAAATGGTCACCTGGTCCGATGAATTCTGATTCCTTGTTCATCAATTCGATGGCCAAGCACGTGTATGCTGATTACCATTGGAGGGTGTGGTACCCAAGTGCACTGTTGGGCAGAGACATGTAGCAATGGCCATATCCAACAGGACAATGTGCCATGCCACACTGCCAGGATTGTGAAGAACTGGTTCGAGGAACATGACATTAAATTTGCATAAATGCCTTGGCTTCCAAACAGCGCACATGTGAACCCCCAATTTAACATTTGTGGTTTGACTTGGAGAAGCAGGTTCATGCTACATCACCACCATCGTGCACTGTATGCCAACTGCAGGACCTACTGTTGTGATTATTGTATCAGATACTCTAATAAAAAGTCTTAATTTACACAGGATACATACTGTACACATTGCACAGACAGACGTACCATATTCTGTACGATTAAACAATTAGAATTTGTGAATTAAAAGTTATCTTACAGGTGTACTCTGCATTAAATAAAAATTAAATATTAATTGTAATTGTGTGGTAATTTCAAAGTTAAGGTAATTTTTAATGACTGTGCATTGACTCTATGTTTGTGTTAACCTCTGTCTTTCAGAATATTTTTAAAAATTAACTTCTGCTTCATTAAAAAAATTTAGAGTTCTAAGTTAATTGCTTATATAAATTTAATTCTCAATTTACTATAAGCGTATCACTTTTTTGTAGGTCTTCACAGTTCAACAAATAACCTGTCTCAGAACAAAATTTTTTTATATCTGTCAGAACATGAGGTAAAAAATACCAGATGCTTGCTTGGGACATTTACTCTATAGTATCTTTTCGCTGCTTAGTCTCTTAGAGGAAAAGGAACCTTTTTAAAATTTTATAGAAATATTTACTATCTTGCAACCATCAGAATCTCTTGACACGATAACGCAAGATAAACTGATGTCTTTAAATATTGAAACTACAGCAAATGAAGTATAGAAGCAACAACTGCTCTCTCATGTGCTTTATCTCACCATAAATCTTGTTGTCAAGGTCAGATATAAATTGTTTGGAAATTTGAGGTGAATCACTAACTGACTGGTCTTCTAATTTTTGTAGTTTTATATTAACGGAGTTAGGAAGTTCATGGACTGACTGGCGCCTCAAGCGTAGGCAGTCGTGAACCATGGCGTCAACGAACTTATTGGCTGTACTATGTATTAGCCTATACAACCAAGTATTTTTGTATCCCTTTGCATAAGTTGCATTTAAATAACAATTAACTGTGTATTACAGCGAGATGAAATTGTGCTACAGACATAATGTTCAATTTTCAGATTATTTTCCACGTCTGTGTGTTTTATTTTACAGCGCAAGGTCCAGCACCGCCACTATAAAGTTTTAATTCCAAATAAATGATTTTACCAACGTACCAAATTTTTTAAATTTGAACGCTTATGTCGTAACTATGACCTATTAGTATAAACCCGATCAACGACAACTGTAACAGAAGCAGGTCATTGTAAACCCTTTGCTCCACAGGGATAGTTATGGCTTGTACATTTCCTCTATTATCCTTGAGCATTCCTAGCTGGGCTACATGTAGACGGTGAGGGCATGAAACACATTCGACAGTCTACCAAATAGATAGCTGCACAGTACTTTCATGAAACTATTCGAATATTTATATGTATAATGATTCAAACAGTCAGTAAAAAGTTGATCTTGCAAGAGGTCTTGCATAAACCTTAAGTTAAAATTATTTTTTGACCATTTTTACAATTTACGAGTGGACAGGAACTACCACATGTTCTGCTTGGCAAAGAATACCGCGAACAGGCGGGAATAAAAGTTTACTGTGAATAATTGGCAACTATGTAGTGAATTAAATCCTACAAAACCTCTTAACATGGCAACACTTAAATATTAATATTTCTTACCTAACGTAGGATTTGGTAGTGAATCAGAGGTGTCCACCTGAAACCTACAATGCAATGGTAAGAAGTAAGGGTTTTTGATTAAAATCAATTGGAAAGAAAAAGGAAATAGATTGTTAAGCTGCAGGCCTATTCTGTACTGCCAACACTATGTTGCTTATTGAAGCTATTTGCTTTACTTCTGCTGTAGAGATGGCGTTTCATTTCTTGCGAGCGATTCTGTATGCACAAGCTTGCTTTGGACGTTAAAATTTGCTTCTGCACAAACTGTTGCTTCAAGCAAAAGCTTCAGAGGTTTTGCTTCGACGGTAGCCATAGGTTGGCTGCCCTTTTGTCGCAAAATATCTGGTTTCACAACAAAGTGAGAAATATCAGTGCTGCTTAAATTTGCCACTGTTTCTGTTTATCTCTCAGCATTTTTTTTTCTCAAACAAATTCACATAGGTGTGTTTTATAAACAATGCAATTTATGGAAGTGAAATGTTCGCAAACATGAGGTTTATAAGGGATTAAACAATTAGATTGCACAAAGTACATATGCAGTGATTTACAACATCCCTAAATTGCCATAAACCTTTAACACCATGCTGCGTATTTTTTAGCATTGATATTTAAGACATGAATTTGTTTCACAGTAGAAATTGTCTTTTGGGTAACAACTAAAGATATGCAGTTGTATGCTATAATTAGTTAGCCCTACAATATAAGTATTTACCACACTGTACAATTCCAGTTTTAATTACAACATATTTGTGGCATGTATTTTGCTTTCTGCTGGAAAATCCATTATATAATCATTAGTCCTCTGCAGAAAACTGGAATACCTTAAATTAGGATTTTTTTATTGCTTGATAAATTAATATTTTGACTGTGTATAATTTATTTTAAATTTCCTTATATTCGATCCTGTTTTTCAAAACCACTGACATTAGGATTATTTTTAACCCATTTGATTTACACGAATAGCCCAAGCTAATTTTGGCATAACTGTGGAACACACTAGAAATGTATTGTAGGCTTGCAGTCCTAGAATTTGTTCATAATTATTTTGTATATGTGCCATTTATATTTTTGCAAATAAAATTTTTTGGGTGTGCAGATGTTTCTTCCTTATTTCACAAAAGAGCAACCTTGATTTGGTGTCATGTTCAAAATAATACAGTTGTTTAGAGGTTATTTAAATTTACTGTGTTTTCATATTTTTGCTACATAATTTGCTTTAACAGTATAACCCTGCCCATTTTTCGGAAACAAATCTGTACCTTAAAACATTTTGTCCAATCCCACGTTTTTATTTAAGAACAATTTATCATCTGTTTTCATGAATGTCGACCGTATTCTCACACACACTAAACTTCCACAAAAGACTGTTTCATATTTTCTACATAGGGCCTGTATGTTTTTATTGCCAATAATGATTTAAACTTAGTATATTTTCATAACATAATATTCCCTGCTGCCTTTGTTGTCTTTGAGCCAACATTTGGCACTCATCATGTCCCATTTATCTGATTATGCGAAATAGTATTCGAAAACTGATCTTGGGAACTGTGAATGGGTTGCTATCCATTGCTGCTAAATGCATACCTGCAGTTGTACAAAGAGGTTATCCACATTTCGTCAACTACCAATTATATGTTATTTATGCCACCTGTATATTTTAAGATCACATGAAAGAAATATGAACATACATTTCAACAAATTTAATGTATGTGAATGATGTTATAAATTACAGAAGTAATGTATAGTAATTTAGAAACCTTGGGGAATATTTATAAAAACAGTACAACAAGATACTCAAAACGATCTGTCAACTTTGCTCGGCCCTAGAGACTTGCTATTATTTGCTTCACTTTTTCATCCACGCACGGAAGCGTTAACACAATGTGGGTGGCACAAAATCATTTTCGAAGCAAACTTGATGCAAACACGGTTTGCGCATGCAGCAAACTAGCGTTGACAGTACAGAATAAGCCTGCTGGTATAAGCGAGTTTCTTCAACGTATATAAGTTTCGCCAAATAATACTAGTGTGGGATTCGAGCATCATAAAAATTGCATTCAGTTAACTGCATCTTGGAAATCAGTAACAAGCAAAGTCTTGAGATTTGCCACTAAACTTGTAGCAAATATCTGTTGTCCGTTGTTGTTGGGCACTTAAGAAATATGTCGCTGGCAGCAAACAACAAATGGTTAATAAACTAGATGGTCTGTAAAAGGTGTTGAAAGCAACATTAGCTGTGACAGTGATTGCATACCTAAGTCCAGTTTTTATTTTTTCTCTTGACATGCAGACATATAGCACACAAAAAAATGTGCTTTTACTAATTCTTTTGTCTTTCACGTTTACATTGCAATGCATTAGTGTCAAGAAATATTGGTTTTGCTCTTTACAACAAAGAACTACACATCTCCTTAGCTGCCAGACTGAATGTGATGAGACGAGAAGTTCGCTGAGCATGGAAGCTCTTTCCAGTTTGTTTCTCTATGATGCCAGAATATAGCCGAGTGATCAATCACACCCAAATTGGGGGAAGAACTTGCCTGGCCTTCGTCATGTCGTGGAAGGAGACTACAGAATTTACAGTGATGAGAGTATCTTTAGGGTTTGCGGCAGTGTGTTGTCAAACCAGGCAACCGCAGGCGTATTTTTACACTCAAAATACTCTGTTCAGACTTGCTGACAAGGATAAAATATGCTGGAATAAATGTTTTTTTCTTCTCAAACTTAATCTCTCTCTTGCATTATGAACATTGGTTTTAACCTACGAGAAAGGTTCCTATAGTCTTTTAAGAGTTGAGGGTGCAAATTATTTGCTTTACCCTCTGGTTTGCACGCCACTGGTCGGGCAAACTTTTAAAATTTACGCTTAAAGCACATACGTACTGCACCAAATCAACACATTTTCTTGTCTGTTAAAATTACAACAGAATCCTCGCCTTCCATTCTTCAGCGTGTGGAAATCTGCCAAAGACTAAAGTGGACTTGTGCGTAAGCAGTTGANGGAAATCTGCCAAAGACTAAAGTGGACTTGTGCGTAAGCAGTTGAACTTCATTATTATTCAGCCGTGATGATACACACACATTAACATCATTCTTTACTAAAATGTCTGCAGTATACAACTAGGCCAGCAGAGGTGGCAGGCATTTCAACCTCACCTTCTCCTCTTTGTTCTCTGCCACAATAAAACAACAGTTACAACACCAATCCCTGTGCCGTCTNATTTCAACCTCACCTTCTCCTCTTTGTTCTCTGCCACAATAAAACAACAGTTACAACACCAATCCCTGTGCCGTCCTCACAACAAGGGGCTCATGCGCACATCCTTTTCATGTTGTAGAATTTATACTTTGATGCTGTTTCTGAACTTCAAAAGCAGACTTCATAAACCAGAAAATTTTCCCACTGTTAAGAAAAATTCTCATACATTGCGTGCAGAATTTCAAATCCTGCATGTTTCCTACGATCGNAAAGCAGACTTCATAAACCAGAAAATTTTCCCACTGTTAAGAAAAATTCTCATACATTGCGTGCAGAATTTCAAATCCTGCATGTTTCCTACGATCGCTGGACACCCTGCCTTAAGTGGTTTTGAAATTGAATTTTAAGAATTCCATGTAATTATGCATATTTTTATTTGCAAGAATAATGTGTTGCTCACTAATTTTTTTCACTGGTTTGCCATGTTGTTTATGTCAACCATTCTCATGGCTCATATTGGTAATAAACATTATTCCATAACAATATATACAAGAGTGAAAGTGCAGTGATAAACACAATAATTCCACAATTGTTTTAAAAAAAACATAATTTCTTGCTGTGCTACCTCTTTAAATTCCAATAAAATTTTGTATTTATTTTATAAGTATTGAACTGGAAAACTGGAACACCTAAATTCAACAGATGCCGTGCTTGTAATGTTGCAATTGTTTTATTACTTTTTATATTAGAACTTATTGCATAATAATTCTTACAAGAACTTTGTTATTTAACATTAGAAGGTAAAAANTATTACTTTTTATATTAGAACTTATTGCATAATAATTCTTACAAGAACTTTGTTATTTAACATTAGAAGGTAAAAATCATGCAGCAAAGCTGTTACTCAACACTAATTACATAATGGAAATACACGTACTTGATAATTATTCCAACAACTTACTTCATTGAGTAATTTTTACTATGGCGATAAGCATGTGTGTATTACAATTAATTTAGCAGAATGCATATTACACATTACTTCCAAGGAAAATACTATATAATGTTATGGAACATGCCAGGTGTGGCATTTGTAGAACACTAGCTTGCCTAACTCAGTCAAATCTGAACATTGAGACTAAAGTTTATAAAAGTGCCAAAATAAAATAATTATACAAGCCGGAAATATAGTTTAACTGAGTTTTATTATACTATGCAGATCAATTACAGCAGCAGCAGCAGCACAAAAAAAACTTGACAAAAAACAAGCATGAACGAGAGATAATAATCACAGTATCGGTTATTCTTCGGTCAAAAACACTTGCACAGAGAACATATCTACAAAAACAGGAGAGAAAACAAATTCTCTCCCGGTACCCTGAATGACCCCTCATGNACTTGCACAGAGAACATATCTACAAAAACAGGAGAGAAAACAAATTCTCTCCCGGTACCCTGAATGACCCCTCATACTGGCAGAAATAATTGAGTATAATCCATTCACGGTATCTTCGATACTTTTGAAAAGAACCTTTCTTTTTAGTGGGATCCTCAATGTACTTCAATTGGTTATAAAAAAATGGTAAATGGAAAAAGGTTTTGTCTTGCTTATAGCACTGAAGCACTATATAAATTGGTTGTTTTAAGTTTTAAGTATATTTTTTCAATAAATTTTAATAATTTGNACTTGCACAGAGAACATATCTACAAAAACAGGAGAGAAAACAAATTCTCTCCCGGTACCCTGAATGACCCCTCATGCTGGCAGAAATAATTGAGTAGTTTACAGGTTAGTCTGAAATACGATGTAAAAGAAAGGTAGGTTATGGGCGATGCAGATGCGAGTTATAATCGCTACTCGTCCGTCATGTTCTGTTGCACAACGATGGCTGTGCCTACCCAAAGTATCTTTGGAGAGCTTCATTGCACCACTGAAAACTGCCCAATCGGGGCGTTACGTGATGCAGTCATATCTAAAAATAGCACAAACACACACTGCTGACACCTTGTAACATGAGCATGTACGTTGTCACGACTACACAGCGTGACCCTTGTCATTCCACCTATTTTGCACCATATTGCAACTGCCAACTATGTGTCCTTAGCTTGCTGACAAAAGAAAAAGGTGTTAAATACCTTATAATAATGATTGCTACTGTCAACAACTTAAAATAAAATCATAAATTTTGAAAATCGAAAATATATAAAATAAATAGAAGTTGCTGTTACTACTAAATTCCAAAAACTGAATAAATTATATCAGACCCAAAAGTATATAAAAAATATAATATTACCCACGCTTATGTCATTCACTATTACTTGCATCATTACAACTATAGCAGTTGTTTAATAATTTGTTACTGTTATTTTGTCAGCTTCGTAGCTGACAATATTCAGACACAAATTCATTGTCAATTTTGTGGACAAATTTGGATAGCATGGTAATTTTGTTTACAAAAAGAGCTGCTGGAAACACAATGTAAGTAACCTGCATTCCGTCATTTCAATGGTACATAATAATATTTTTACACCAGACTGTGCTTATAGGGATCATTCAGTTGAATGGGAGTAATGGCTTATGCAAGTTTTTTTTTTTAATTAAACATTTTATACCATTTCAGCTCTGATTTTGCAAGAAATACATGCTAGCATAACCATTATGAATGAAAATGGATGATTAACTAGCATAGAATGTATGTCTATGCATTATCTCATTGTGGCTTTTTTTTTTTTTATGTGTGTATTACATGTAATAAAGTATATTAACATAGTNTTTTTTTTTTTTTAACATAGTTTTTTTTTGACCTGTCTTAATGTACTCAACAATAAACAATAATTTCAAAAGGAAATTATTTTAAAATGATGAAAATAAAATAATTTTTAAAATATGCAAAATTATTTTATGGGGACGCTTGATTTTTTTTTAATGTTTATGGCATTTCCCCTTTAAAATGTAATGCATTCAAGATTGCTGGAATAACAAGTACATACAGAATGTTTCAATCATAATGAAATGAAATGTGCTGCAGTGTAAGGAGAGAAGATGTAATAAGCAGTATTATTTTAGATGGATCAGTATATGAAAAGTAAAATAAATAAAATAGAACTGTACTAACGTGTAGAGGTTTATAAATGAAAGAAAAAAAACTACAGTAAGAGGGTGTGTATGAGGAATTAACTGTGGCATAATTATACAGCTGGCAGACTGCAGAATTAAGTGTTAACATTTCAAAGCAACGGAATTAAAATTTTTGCATAAAAAAATACATGGGAAATAGATGTATATACAACACACATTTATCTTACCTTGAGTAAAACGTACACCCAAGATGAAAATAACATTCCGTTTACCACAAATTGTTTTAATCCATACAAAAATTAAAACGAACTGTTTTATCCTGTGGCTGTTATTGAAGACAAAAGAAAGTACATTTAAATAAGGCATACTTCTTTAANTTATACAGCTGGCAGACTGCAGAATTAAGTGTTAACATTTCAAAGCAACGGAATTAAAATTTTTGCATAAAAAAAATACATGGGAAATAGATGTATATACAACACACATTTATCTTACCTTGAGTAAAACGTACACCCAAGACAAAAATAACATTCCGTTTACCACAAATTGTTTTAATCCATACAAAAACTAAAACGAACTGTTTTATCCTGTGGCTGTTATTGAAGACAAAAGAAAGTACATTTAAATAAGGCATACTTCTTTAATTAGTGGAAATTGGTACGGTCTGACGCTGTCCAAAAAAATAATTTGTGTAGTAATAGTATCCTTTGACAACCTCGCACCGCCCTTTTAGGTAATTTTCTCTCTAACTCAGAAGTATCTGTGATAATTATTTTAGGTAGGTAACATTAAGTTCCAATCACTCAGTTCAATGCAGTAATAAATTAAATAAGTTCTGGCCTCAGCTAGTTCATATCAAGGAGCAAAAGAAATGTAATTATTTTAACTCTGCCACTAGGTTTAGGTCCAAAAGAAATTATAATTGCTATTCAACCTCAAGTTTAAGTTCCAGATGTGCGGTAGTGTGATTTTGTAGGATGTAAGTTGAGAATATACTTAGGAAGTTAAGTCAACACAGACCTCAAAGCCTTGACCTCCTGGTCAGGCTGGCTGTGACTGCATCACTCTGACGCCGGCTATGTTGAGTCTTTTGAAGCACATCTCCCAATACATGGATGCCCGATTTTAGGGTGATGCAGCCATTAATCAAAATTAAATACGTCAGGCTGCGGTAGTAGGTGAATCAAGAATTCATAGTTTTTCCTTTGACTTTCTTATTTAAAAATATTCCAAACTGACAGAAGCCTCAGAGAAATGTCTAAAAATATTAAACTTGATAAAAAAAACTGCATTAAACTGAGAAATCGGCTTCATAGAGACTTAAATACAGTATTTAAAGAAAATCGTAAAATAAATCAAATCATTTACCAAAAAAAAAATTTAAGGTAACCCTATAGTTTACAATTCTGCTTTAAAAAAAATGAAATTAAAAGAGAGAAAATTAGCTATAAGTAAACATAGTTTGTNCCTATAGTTTACAATTCTGCTTTAAAAAAAATGAAATTAAAAGAGAGAAAATTAGCTATAAGTAAACATAGTTTGTGTGTAACCTGACACAACAGGCATACCTTGGTGTATGAGAAGCACGGTGCCATCATTGGAGGTGACGCCACAGTATTTCTTGGTACTTAGGTGGGCATGCACATGCATCTGTACAATTTGGCTGTTTGCCAATTGTACGGATGTGTGCTTTCAATCTGAGTCCTTTGGTACCTGCTGCTCTGACACACCTGATAGTGGTTTGTGATGGTTCTGGTACAGTTTGAGTCTGTACTCAGTGGAGCAGCGTGTATTTATCATCCATGTACCTATAAAGGCATGCTGGCAACAATTTGTTGCACATTTTGAGGGCCGAAAACTACCTGAAAAGTCTTCCATTCAATATTTGGGAAGAAACTGGAAACATTTTTGGATGTGCACGAACGATGGCATTAAAACTGCAAAATGCAATAGTGCAGAAATTTGAGAAACAAATTGTTGGCCTCACCAAAGAAGTTGTGTAGACTGTTGCAAGAAATGGGAATTTCCACAAACACATGTTAAAAAAAGCAAAACTGCATGCATTTCATGTTTTTGCTGTGCAACATTTGCAACCTCCTGAAAAAGCATAAAATGTAAAATAATTTTATTGGTTCCAACAGGTTGTTTGTGCACATCCAGGAATCCTGAACTGCATGTGGTTCTCTAATAAAGCATGGTTCCTTTTCATTGGGGTTGGTTTCCGAAAATCCTCGCACTGTGCATGAAACACCTCTCCACGATGAGAAAATTGGACTGTGGTGCACTTTATCAAGGCTTTGCATTATTGGCCCCGTCTTTTTCAACAANCTCTCCACGATGAGAAAATTGGACTGTGGTGCACTTTATCAAGGCTTTGCATTATTGGCCCCGTCTTTTTCAACACATAATTGGATACAGGCATCTCAATGGGAATCTTTTGAAATGTTGTGAATCGTTGGATGACATAGAACTCTGTACTGGCTATTTTCAACATGATAGTGCCACTTGCCACACTTCTGANGTTGTGAATCGTTGGATGACATAGAACTCTGTACTGGCTATTTTCAACATGATAGTGCCACTTGCCACACTTCTGATGCCAGCATGAGAGAAAGTGTTCTTTGAAGATATGTAATTTCCAAAAGACTTTGGCCACCCATATCACCTGAACTTACCCCACTGGATTTTTTTCCTATGGGGCATGCTGAAGAGGAAAGTCTATCACAACAAGCCACAAAACAGCATTCGGTCGGAAATAGATGTCTTAGATATAATACTGCATATCTGTATTTTATAAACTTTTTAGATTAGCAAAGGAACACAATTTTGNAAATAGATGTCTTAGATATAATACTGCATATCTGTATTTTATAAACTTTTTAGATTAGCAAAGGAACACAATTTTGTTTCACTTTCATTTGTGATTAAAATTTAAAAACAGTTTTATGCTAGACCTTTCAGTTTTCAATAAATTTAAAGCATTAATTTTTTTTTTTTAGTAGGCAGACTGTCTTATTATTTGTGTTCTCAATGCTTTAAATACAGAAGTTGTAAAATTTGTGCGTGCATGTAGCTGTTGTAACTGGGAGTGTGTACTGTATTGTTTCAGGAAAGAAAGTGATGGGAAGACATATGTCAAATACCAAGTGGTTGGTGCGAACATGGTTTCTGTGCCAACACACTTCTTCAAAGTTATAGTTGGAGAGTTGGAAGACAGATCACTTGAGATGGAAGCATATGTGATGCCAAACCAAGTAATTGATAACAATACACCTCTCAGTGTGTTTCAGGTACTGTATGTATCCTGCAGTAATGTTTTGTTTTGATCTAATTCATTACTATAGAACCGTGTTTTGAAATTCATTATAGAACCTTCATATGTCTATGATGCGTGAATAATAATTGTTGTTCACGCATCATAGAAATATGAAGGTCCTGATGGCTCGTAGGTTTGGACATCAAACTCAGCCAATTCATTCGTCATGAAAAGGAAGTACAGTACTATCTTTTGTATTTGATGAACACCAGTATAAGAATTTTCATTTGTGTTGCAGTAAAAGTCGAAAGGGTAAGAGATTGGGATTAATTTTACAGATGACCCAAGAAGTAGTTGCAGTGTTTATTGCTTAATATAAAAAGTTACTGGAGTTTCAAAACACAGCAGTGTACTGCTGTACGTTACACATGTACATACTTTACACTACAGTGTCGATGTGTCTTTTTCAGGAGTAGTGCTTTGTAACATGTACTGTTCAACACCTGTTGGCTAAGGCTCTTAACAGCAGCAGCTACAGAGTGGAAGTGAAATTTGATGGTATGAGAAACCATACCACCAAAGAGGACATTTATTTTGAATATTTCTGCAATATTTTGTAGTATTGGATTGAAAAGTTAACCTAAGATATGACAAGATTTTTACCTAACTGATGTTGATGACTGCTGTTGACTCTTTAGGTTGGTTGTAAGTTTTGAAATCAGTTGTAAAAAAAAACCTATAACTGCTAATAATGGTGTTAGCAAATAATTTAAAGCCGTTCTATGTTTTATTATTGCAGAGTGTGATTAAACTTTAATCATCTTTAACAATAAAATTTAATTGAAAGCAACAATAATATGCATGCCATATATAAAAATGATATTTATTAAATGGAATACATAAATATAACATATTAAAATAGAGTAGTTATGGTGGTGTAGTAGTCAAACTACTCGCCTCCCACCAAGGTGGGTCACCAGGATTTTTGAACGTGGCAAACTTAGTGCATGTCTCCACTGGTGGGTTTGCTTGGGGCAATCCCACTACCCTTCCCTTTGCATTCTGCTGCTGCTTCATCTTCACTGGCAGAGTGGGGTGTGCCACTCTACTCTGGTGAACTTTTGGTNAAATAGATGTCTTAGATATAATACTGCATATCTGTATTTTATAAACTTTTTAGATTAGCAAAGGAACACAATTTTCTTTCACTTTCATTTGTGATTAAAATTTAAAACCAGTTTTATGCTAGACCTTTCAGTTTTCAATAAATTTAAAGCATTAATTTTTTTTTTTTTTTAGTAGGCAGGCTGTCTTATTATTTGTGTTCTCAATGCTTTAAATACAGAAGTTGTAAAATTTGTGCGTGCATGTAGCTGTTGTAACNCTGTCTTATTATTTGTGTTCTCAATGCTTTAAATACAGAAGTTGTAAAATTTGTGCGTGCATGTAGCTGTTGTAACTGGGAGTGTGTACTGTATTGTTTCAGGAAAGAAAGTAATGGGAAGACATATGTCAAATACCAAGTGGTTGGTGCGAACATGGTTTCTGTGCCAACACACTTCTTCAAAGTTATAGTTGGAGAGTTGGAAGACAGATCACTTGAGATGGAAGCATATGTGATGCCAAACCAAGTAATTGATAACAATACACCTCTCAGTGTGTTTCAGGTACTGTATGTATCCTGCAGTAATGTTTTGTTTTGATCTAATTCATTACTATAGAACCGTGTTTTGAAATTCATTATAGAACCTTCATATGTCTATGATGCGTGAATAATAATTGTTGTTCACGCATCATAGAAATATGAAGGTCCTGATGGCTCGTAGGTTTGGACATCAAACTCAGCCAATTCATTCGTCATGAAAAGGAAGTACAGTACTATCTTTTGTATTTGATGAACACCAGTATAAGAATTTTCATTTGTGTTGCAGTAAAAGTCGAAAGGGTAAGAGATTGGGATTAATTTTACAGATGACCCAAGAAGTAGTTGCAGTGTTTATTGCTTAATATAAAAAGTTACTGGAGTTTCAAAACACAGCAGTGTACTGCTGTACGTTACACATGTACATACTTTACACTNTTAATATAAAAAGTTACTGGAGTTTCAAAACACAGCAGTGTACTGCTGTACGTTACACATGTACATACTTTACACTGTAGTGTAAAGTATGTACATGTGTCGATGTGTCTTTTTCAGGAGTAGTGCTTTGTAACATGTGCTGTTCAACACCTGTTGGCTAAGGCTCTTAACAGCAGCAGTTACAGAGTGGAAGTGAAATTTGATGGTATGAGAAACCATACCACCAAAGAGGACATTTATTTTGAATATTTCTGCAATATTTTGTAGTATTGGATTGAAAAGTTAACCTAAGATATGACAAGATTTTTACCTAACTGATGTTGATGACTGCTGTTGACTCTTTAGGTTGGTTGTAAGTTTTGAAATCAGTTGTAAAAAAAAACCTATAACTGCTAATAATGGTGTTAGCAAATAATTTAAAGCCGTTCTATGTTTTATTATTGCAGAGTGTGATTAAACTTTAATCATCTTTAACAATAAAATTTAATTGAAAGCAACAATAATATTNTTTTACCTAACTGATGTTGATGACTGCTGTTGACTCTTTAGGTTGGTTGTAAGTTTTGAAATCAGTTGTAAAAAAAAACCTATAACTGCTAATAATGGTGTTAGCAAATAATTTAAAGCCGTTCTATGTTTTATTATTGCAGAGTGTGATTAAACTTTAATCATCTTTAACAATAAAATTTAATTGAAAGCAACAATAATATTCATGCCATATATAAAAATGATATTTATTAAATGGAATACATAAATATAACATATTAAAATAGAGTAGTTATGGTGGTGTAGTAGTCAAACTACTCGCCTCCCACCAAGGTGGGTCACCTGGATTTTTGAACGTGGCAAACTTAGTGCATGTCTCCACTGGTGGGTTTGCTTGGGGCAATCCCACTACCCCTCCCTTTGCATTCTGCTGCTGCTTCATCTTCACTGGCAGAGTGGGGTGTGCCACTCTACTCTGGTGAACTTTTGGTNTCCCTTTGCATTCTGCTGCTGCTTCATCTTCACTGGCAGAGTGGGGTGTGCCACTCTACTCTGGTGAACTTTTGGTCTCACATTCGGGAAGACCTGGGTTTAAAACCTGGTCCTGCTATTCTGATTCCTTCCCTATTCCTGCTTCTCTTAGCAACTTATGCCAACTCTTAACGACCTTGTTGGCAACAAAACATTAAGCTGTACTACCTATACTGTTGCTGAAGATCTCTCAACTGAGCTTATATTACAATGGAATATTTTTGTAAAGGTTGAAATTCTCAAAAGTAGCATTATGAATTAAGGGCTGGTTTCACAATGTCTGGTTTTATTCCGATTAAGGTACAATTAAAACAGGTTGGTTGGTAGAATATATTTAGATTTCTGGGCCAATCACAATTGGAACATACATGGTGGTCGAACTTGGCTATTTAGTTTGTGTATCTGAATCATTTGTGATGTTAGCATAAAATTTTTATTGGTTATTTGAGTGAGAATTATGTATCAAATAGCCCTGAGTTACTCATAGTTTCCAACCCCCAAGCCCTCCCCCCCNCTCCTCACTTTTCTCCCCAAATGAATGAAGAATTTCTTTTTATGAACTAGCCTATTCAGATTCTATTATGAAATATAGAACACTAGCTGTGTCCGTGGCTCTGCTTGCTGCATTCACTGTAATTTTTTTTTTTCTGGCCAAAAAACATAGCTATAAATTTAAAAAAAAAATACAAATTTGGTACGTACGTGGTTCTTGAGTGATAAGCGCACTAACAGACAGACACAGATATGTTGAGTTTTATAATATGTATAGAAATCCTAGAAATGCATTAAGATTGGTATCTATTTTTTTAGTTTATATTAACAGATTACAGCTGTTTTAAAATATTTTGGGTTATGGTAATCGCATGTAATATTTCAACATAATTTCTTGGGATGTGTTTTCAATGAACACAATTTCCGCATGTGGGAATCGTGCCGGACGAAGCCGCTGGTAGGCAGGTTTTCTCGAGGATCTCCCGTTTCCCTCGCCCTTTCATTCCAGCTCTGCTCCATACTCACATCACTTCTCCATCATCGGCTCTGAAGACCTCGATGTTACGAGCCGCCCAAATCTCTTCACTCACTCAGCCATTAAATGAGCACACAGTATGCAAAGTTATGTATCTGTTTTCATTTATGAGAAAATCAAGAATCTAACCTACATAAAGTTAACCTGAACTCCTAANGAGCACACAGTATGCAAAGTTATGTATCTGTTTTCATTTATGAGAAAATCAAGAATCTAACCTACATAAAGTTAACCTGAACTCCTAAGCTGATGTGCCAACTTAAAAAAAACCACCACCACCACCATCATAACATGAATCACCTGTTGGAATCACGTCACATAAACTACTTANACCTGTTGGAATCACGTCACAAAAGCCTACAGTAATATTTTTAGTTCTGTGTCTTGTTTTCAGTAGCACATGAATACCTCTGTGCCAAGGAAATTAATACACATTTTTTTAAATAGTAATATTTCCTTTTGAAATAACAAACTTGAAAAGTACAATTGACCAAAAGCAAAGAATTCTTATTCTCTAACAAGAAAAAGTAAATATTTTTGTCTGAAGGTGAGGGATTATTTCCTCTCCTTTCCTCCCGCCCCTATTAATACACATTGTATATAGTCTTGTTGAAAACTGGTTTCTATTTTTTTCATTATCAATGTCATTTTTATCAGCAAGTGAATTCTACCCATCAGGTGAATTACAATGGAAGCTCTATGGATCATTTTTTGAGGGTCCAAATAAAAAGAAAGATGAATGCCGACAAGCAATAATAGAGGCCAAATTTAAAATGATATAATGCAACTTCCAATGAAAGGGAAAGCTACAAAATTTTTCAGCCCCACAAAAACTTTGGGTGTTTTTTTCTGCTTTCACACATTGTCACCCATCATTTCCTCCTTCACTCTTGCACAAAATTAAAATAATTTCGTCCCCTTCCCTTAATCAAGTTTAAGATGCTTTCCTCACAGCAAGATGCCATGTGAGCCTCTCCCTGTTGGTAGCATCAGAGAAGAGTGGCTCAACTTGCATGTTTACAGGCATCATGTGTAAAACTTCTTGTTCCAAGTGCATGTTGACAACCAGAAATTAAAAATAAGGACCTTGCCCAAAATAAAACTAAAATTATATGGGTGCTGGAAAATAGCACTCTAAAAAACTATCCATGAGAACCTTTTTAAAACTGTCCTTAAGGAAAGTTTTTTTGGACTGTACAGAATAATCTATAAATGGGAGAAAATAACAAATAGAAAAATGACACATTGAAGTTCCATTATATTAATTTTTACCTGTGGAAGAAGGATACACACTGAGTAATGGCTCTCAAGACATGCTCAATTACATGTAAACAAGCTGTACTAGTACTGTGTGTGCATTGTATGAACTATGAGTTGACAGGCTGGGTTTGTTTTCTAGGTCCCTCCCGAGAGCATTGAAAGAGCAGCTGGTCTTCTCTTCTTTGACAGAATATCAAGGGATAAAATCAAAACAATTAATGGCAGAAAGAAGTGAACATATATGCAGTATTTTTAAACTGTTTTAAAACTTTATGTGTTGTGTATTTATATTTTAAATAAAGTTAGTGTCCACTTTTATGGATAACCTTATGTATACTTCATGCTGAGTGTTGGAATGATTTTGTGAAAATTTAGATCACTTATTCACTGTTGATTTGTTGGGTTTAGCGTTTCCGGAAATGTTAAAGCAGTCTGGTGAGTGGTGGTTGGCAAACGGTGACCGTAGCGGTCAGGAGGCGAACTAGGGTGACAGAAAATTTGAAATGTGGCGGAGTGTTTAAGCTAGGTGTCTTTCTGGATTTGGTGATGTATTTGTGGGCCAGTTCCCAGCATCACATTTCTGCACCATGTATTATTATAATTATTTTTAATAGTAGGTACGGTCCTTACTACTCTGGTTTTATAGAGTCAAAATTCTGGTTGTGAGATGCTGCATGTGCTGCAACTGTCTTCTTCTGTAAATTTACATTTGCTCCATCTATGGCTTGTTTGGTGTCCGCTCTATGGCCATTCATTCTCTGAGTGTGTTGGTAGTAAGGCCAATGTATTCTGCATTGCAGTGAACATACTGTAGCTGGTAGATAAGATTTTCTGTTGCACAGTTTTAGCTGCCCTGGATAGAGCGAGTCTGCTGTTGACGGAAGTGGAAGATTGGTGCGTAGCACAAGAGCTACAACGTGGGCTGTTGTAAGGATGAGACCCCTGGGGNCTTATTCACTGTTGATTTGTTGGGTTTAGCGTTTCCGGAAATGTTAAAGCAGTCTGGTGAGTGGTGGTTGGCAAACAGTGACCGTAGCGGTCAGGGGGTGGTGATAATTTTGACTGTGGAATTGTGTGGAAATTTGGGGTGTACCAATTTGTTTCAAAGGTTCGGCGGGTCATTTGAAGATCAATCTGTGTGGTTTGGAGAACAAGTTTTGAGTGGGTGGTGATGAGGCCAGAATTTTTTATCCGCAGTTGAGAATGGTGAGTTTGTCCATGCTCTTGTGGTAAGGGACAACCAGAGGGATATCAGAGTCACTCATCTTTCGTAGAGGATCTGTGGTTGAAGTGGCATGCCAAATTTGTTTGTGAACCAGGGATTTGGGGTAGTCTCTGTCGAAGAATGCTTTGGCAATAATAACACAGGCATTATCATATTACCAGCAGACAAAAGCTCCACCACAGTAATCCTTAATAGACATGGTTACATACTTGAAGCGGAAAACCACCGCTCACCAGACTGCAGTGTGCCACCACTCGTCGCTTGATAAAGCTGGCGTAGCCAGTGAAACGTCGTGCAACTGCGCATCCATGTGGAAAATGTGTTATCCAAATTTTGTTTTGTGTGTATCCACGAGGACTGCCCTGTGAGTACTAGTGCATTCTCTCTAATTTTTATAATGTAATCAGTAGCCACCATAAAACTTTTGTTTTAGTTCATTACACTGTGCAAGTTTTATAAAATTTGTAATACAACTCATTGTATCATCACAAAATACCTTAGTATACTGAGTTGAAACAGCTGCTGATACTGCAAACTCCAGCTGCGCACACCAGCACAATAGGATCACTGACCAGCAAAATGTTGAAATGTTGTTTGCTAGTCAGCACCTGGAAACCTACTCATTAGCGAGAGGCCTAACCAATAGGGAACCTTTCANGTTGAAATGTTGTTTGCTAGTCAGCACCTGGAAACCTACTCATTAGCGAGAGGCCTAACCAATAGGGAACCTTTCGCAGCATGCAACAACCAATCAAACACAAAACCTGTTCCTGGAGTCTTGCAAAGTCAACTAGAGAATTGGTATGCTCACATCAAAGGAACAGCCATGCAATTTCATCTCTGTGTACTTATCTACTCTGTGGTCTCAACTTTTCCCTCTCCACGAGAGAATTAGAGAATTGTGTGTATGTCACTGCACGAGACATAGTGGNCTCTGTGGTCTCAACTTTTCCCTCTCCACGAGAGAATTAGAGAATTGTGTGTATGTCACTGCACGAGACATAGTGGTGATGAACTAGCAGAACAACACACTTGTAAGAAACAAGTGGGAAATGTACGGAAGGCTCTAGAGATGATGGAATATAGTTTCAACTATGTAGATGCTAATAAATGCTACAAACATGTTTTATATATACAAATCACTATGTCCTCCACAATCTGTGAATTTACATGGGAAAGCAGTTTATTTTGGTTAATTTTAGTACATCTGGACATCAGATACCCTGTTCTATTAGGCAATATATCACAACGTTCTAAAATGTGTTTCTTAAAAGATGCTTTTTGTAACTATGGAAAAACAAACCAATAAAGTAAAAATGCATGCCTATCTAGCTAGCAATATATCTAGCGAATATACTGTCCAGCCATTTGTTTGGTTACATTTGAGGTTGCGTGTGTTCTGAGGTCAATGTTGAAGTGAATTGTACTGAAATGAAATGCAATATGCATGAAACAAACACTTTGTCCAAACATGCAAAATATTTCCATGGATATCCCTGATAAACATATTTAAACAGTATCGCATTTAGAATGCTTACAGTATTGTCCTGCAATCCTAAAAATTTCTGTAACATTTTTTAAATTCATCAGTCAGTCTGGTGGTATTACTATGAGCTGTCTACATATTTTACTCGTAAGCTAATACAGTAAATACATTATGTACAATTTCATGCTGTTCATGGGACATCCTTGTGTTACCAGTGTACCATAGTTTGTTCATAGATAGCACATGTTGCAAGTTCCTGATCAATTCTTTCCTATTCTCTTTTTTCCTCTCGTAAAGATGGTATTATAGAGCAGTGTTTCATAACAGCCAAGCTGCATGCCAGTAACGGGCTCTGGAAACAACTACCTGGGCCCATATCAGGTGCACGGAAACAATCTTAGTTTCTCTCACACTCCTTTCCCACTCTATCAATCATGCAAATTTTTTNCCCATATCAGGTGCACGGAAACAATCTTAGTTTCTCTCACACTCCTTTCCCACTCTATCAATCATGCAAATTTTTTAACTTTCAATTTTTCTTATCTAAGAAAGGCATCTAGCAGCACCTTTGAGGCTGCTAATGCTAGGAATATTGGTTTCCTGGTATCACACTGTCAGAAAAAATGCTTTAAAAATAACATTAACTAGCATATAGTTTGTTTTGTAGTACTGCAAATAAAACTACTGCCTAAGCTTCACATACAAGAGAAAAAAAAGTACTTAAATATGAACTTTTAATTTATTTATTTGAAGAAAGGGTGGAGGGTAGTAACAGTAATGAGTGTCATCTCATTGTTACCTACCTTATAGTCGGCAAATCATAAAATGTTGTCTCTCTACGGGTCAGAAGTCTAATTCTCAGTTCAAGTATCTTTGGCTGTGTAAAGTTTTTCTCTTAGAAATCGCAGTACTTTCGTGGGTTTTGCACGAATCATGCAGGGTCTGCAGGTTCAAATCCTAAGCTAGGAATTCAACATTTTTTAATGTTATAAAAAATTTTAGCAAATCAAATAAATCACATAGTCAAAGAACTGAAAGTTATCACTCATGGTTATAATTTGCAGGTCATGGAGATAAAAATTATTCTCAAATTAAACCTATAAATTCGTGATAAGTCACTACAGATTAATGTTTTATAGGTAGAATGTGCATACTAAAGTTATTGAACACTGCTGTAATTTCTTTGCATTTATGTATGTACAAAAAGTGTATACAACAAATGTTGTAACTTAAAAAATTAAATATATTCTGTAAATTTCTCTTAGAAATATGTTAACATGTAAAATGTGTTTCATGCATTTAACAAGGTATGGAGGCTATTGACATTAAAAAAAAAATTATGAATGTAAATTAACAAGAAATGGTGTAAACCATTTTCAGTTGTCTTAAATGACATGCAAGAGTACCGCGCCTAACAGGTTGTAGTTTGCATCCTCGAAGTCTAGAATCTCTGGAACACTAAGGGCAACTGAGGCACATATATCAGATGTCCTTTTACCTATATGTGCAGTACACTATCTTGATATTTGGTTGAGTCTATACATAGGCAACTGACATGTTATTGAGACCAATGGGAGCTCAACCCAATGTTAATAAACAACATGATACAAAATATTTCATTCTGGAAATAATTAATTTTATAATAGGAGTGACTTTTCTCATTTATGAACTATGTGAACAACAACATCCTTTGTATCACATTCACATAATGAAAAGTGATATACAAATATATTGGTATTCCATATCATTTTGCAATCACACATGGAAATTCATAGTGATTTTGAAGCAACTTAAATGATCTATGAATATTTTGTTCAACTCTCCTGAAATGGAGTAGTATTTTATTTTTAAGAATGTGCTAACATTATGTAGAAAGTTCTTGTACTTTTAACAAAATAAATTCTTGAAAAACCGGCTATCAAAATGAATTTAAACATGGCTATAAATATCTCTCTGTGCAGCAGGTTACAAACAGAGAAATGCAGAGAGTTCATTTATTTGTTGTGCAAGTTGTTGACTTATTATTCTGATTCCTGTACACCATAAATATGTCAATAAATCTAACAGTAGATGTTTTGTTGTGCAAATTATCTTCTGAATAAATAAATAATGTCAGAACAATGTAAATAATTGTAAACAATTTTTAAACATATATTTTAAAAAAGTTGTTAAACTCCATTTAAAAAAAAAGTACTAGCTAATATATTTTTTTATGATTTGGTTGAGACTGAAAAAAAAGAACAATAAGAGAGTAGAGGTTTGGACTGCTCTTAACAGTGAGGTCGTGGTAGCCGATGAGGGTGAAGTTAAGTGAGTGTGGAGCAGTACCAGAATGCAAGAAAGGACAGAGAAAATGTGAGATCCCCGAGAAAACCCATCCACCAGCGGTATCGTCTGAGGTATGATTTCCACGTGCGAAAATCCGGGAGTAACCCTGCTGGGAATTGAACCTGGTTCATCTTGGTAGGAGGCGTGTAGTCTAACCCCCAGGAGAATAAGAGATTGAACGAGAAATCGCGAAGAACAAAATTTGATATGGTATTGCCTTAATCATATGCCTTCTTGGCGATTGGGGAAAAACATCCTACAGCTCGTTAAATGTGTAGCAACTCTCTGAGATGCCTTTTTTTTTTTTGTTCCAAAATAGGATTAGTAGTGCAACATACATTTTTTTTTCATGTATTATTATGTCAGAGTACTATTATGTCTACTAACAACAGAAAAGTTGATCGTAAACAGACATTCCAGACTGTGCCCTCTCCTTGTCATTGAACTTGAACATTATATATTTGTAATACACACATTACAAAGTATATGCTTATATTTAAATTTACATTGGTGAGCAACAAATTTTAAATTATCATTTACGGTCCCTTCAAAAATAACTCTACGATAAATCTCAAGGGCATATGCAAAAATTAATATACAGTATTTTGGCGTGTAGGCCGCGCGTGTATGTAGGCCACACTAGAAGTTTTTGATAAAAAATTAGGGATAATTAATATTTCTAGTATAGACTGCACTGAAATTTAATCCCCGTAAATATTGCCAGGGCTCATCGTGCTAGTGCGGAGGCCAGCTGGGACTGCAACAGCAAACTATGGCAATGTCAAACTAATTAGTTTGCCATTGAGGGTCTCGTTACTGCGTCGACTGGCCTCCACCTGCTGAAAAGTGGCAAAAGTGCAGTGACAGAGCGAAGTGCGTGAGTAGCTGCAGGAAAGAGAACTTTGACCTTGTCGTGCCCTCTGTCTCCACAACCCCTCTCACCCCATTTCTCCTCACTTTCACTTATCAGTGTTGCCCACATGTTGCTTGTTTTCAATCCATTACCGATATTGTTAATGAAAGTTTTGAGTTGTGCTGTTGTGCAATAACATATTGTATTACTAACGTGTGTGTTTATAGTCGGAAATGGGAAAGGACAGAGATATTTAAAGTGCAAACTTTCAAGTTAAAAATTGTGCTGTATTCACAAGAACACTGTAAAAGAGCAGCTGGGAGAAAATTTAGTGTAGATGATAGAAATGTTTGAAGATGGTGCCAACAGAAAGACCAACTGCAAACAAGGTCGAAGAAAAGTGGTTTCGATAAGTTTTGAATACTAGGCAAAATGGTTTTACTGTTACAACTGATCAGCTGTTGTTTGAAGCCACTAAGATTGCACACAGACACAATATACCTTTCACCTAATTTAAGGTCAGTTATGAGTTATGAGTGGTTGGGGTGTTTAATGGAAAGAAAATACCTCGGCATTAGAAGGCTGACATCCATTGCCTAGAAAATGGCCTGTAATCTACGAGGAATAGTTTATTGGTTTCCATATATTTATTATAAATCTCAGAAGACATAACAACTACCAGCTAGGGCAAATTGGAAATGCAGATCAGACGCCCATATGTTTTGTTATGGCGGAGTCAACAACTGTCATGTGTTCTGGTGCTCACTCAGTAAAAATACTTGGGATGGGAGCAGAAAAACAACAGTGTACAGTCATGTTATGTGTAATGGTGGATGGCAGAAAATTGCAACCCTATGCTGTATTCAAAAGGAAAACGTTACAGAAGGAAAAGTTCCCACCTGGGATAATAGTGCGGGTGCAGGAAAAAAGGGAAAAGGGTGGATGTCTGAAGATCTTGTCAAGGACTCGATCTCGGGTGGGGTGTAGGGGGGAATTTTACATTTTAAATCGTTGCTCGTTCTGGACTGTTGCAGAGACTATGTTACAGAGGTTGTGTAGAAGCATCTTCTCGAGGCAAAATTTGATTTAACAGTTATACCAAGAGGTATAACTAGCATGTTGCAACCTCTCGATGTGGTCATTAACAAGTCATTCAAAATGCACATTTGCTGTCTTAACAGTGAATGGTTTCATACACAGCAGGAAACAACAAAATCTGGTTTTCCGAAAAGAGCGTTATTGACAGAAAGCCGATCCATTCCAGTATCTATGGTAACAAAGAGGTTTAAAGTCACTGGCATATGGTGCAAAATGGATGGCATGTGGAACATTCAAGATGATGCGAGTTATAGCAGTAACGGAAGAGCTAGTGATAGAGATGAAAGTAATAGCGAGGCAGGTAATGAAAGTGAATTGATGTATTTTGTTGAGTTTTATAGTATTTTAATCAGCAAGTGTAATATTTATTCTAAACCATAATAGTGCCACCTTCTACCGAGTGACTTCTTGATGCGACGTTCAGTTATTGTGCACTAGAATATACTAGGTACCTGATATCTCAAGAAAATATCTCTTGTTTGGTAGTCTCCGCACCGGCCTGCCGCACACAAAGAGGGGAGGGGGACTGTCTGAAGACTGTCAAGCGAGCGTGTTTCTTTACATTATACGTGGCCCGTGTGCAAAGTTTTTTTTTTATATACACGTTAGTAATAGGCTTTTTTTTTTTTTTATATAGTTAAGCATACTGTATGTTGCCAAATTTCTGAACATTTTTTTTAACAATCATATCTTGCAGCACCCCACTTTTTGTAGTTTTATTTTTATGTGCAACCTTTACACGCCGATGTGTGGTAATATTTGTATGTACATTTTCAGAAAAAAACAATTACCTAGGCTTAGCCACCTCCTGTATGCAAAATGACAAGTACGTGAAGTGTTGGTCTTAATCTTGTAAAGGAACCATCAGTTCCTCGTTTCTTCTAGTTTTGATACAAACCGTCAGTATCACTTCCGTTGGCTTGTTAAGTTCAGTTTGATGCCTTACCTGTTCTAGGTTGTCTTCAATAGTCAGGGCACGCTTTAGCTTTTTCCCCTGGGGACCGAAATGCTAAGAGTCCCGTTAATGGGGAGTGTCTGTGAGCGTATGGAATTAGCTCTATCGAAACTGAGGCGGCACTGGTCGAATTGCAGGTTGTGTGCTTGAGTGGGTGAGAACGAAAGTCTCCTGTNCGTATGGAATTAGCTCTATCGAAACTGAGGCGGCACTGGTCGAATTGCAGGTTGTGTGCTTGAGTGGGTGAGAACGAAAGTCTCCTGTGAAATTGAGATATCGNAGTCAGGGCACGCTTTAGCTTTTTCCCCTGGGGACCGAAATGCTAAGAGTCCCGTTAATGGGGAGTGTCTGTGAGGGTATGGAATGAGCTCTATCGAAACTTAGGCGGCACTGGTCGAATTGCAGGTTGTGTGCTTGAGTGGGTGAGAACGAAAGTCTCCTGTGAAATCGAGATATCGNAGGCGGCACTGGTCGAATTGCAGGTTGTGTGCTTGAGTGGGTGAGAACGAAAGTCTCCTGTGAAATCGAGATATCGGATGGCATTGGCGGATGCAAAGGAGAAGTTAGTGTGATATTTTGGCTTTGGTGGCATTAGGTGGAACTGGAGAGATTGCCCAGGAGGTGCTAAGACAGGTTGTAGTATTGCCACCCTGGTACCATCTTTCCACCAACACCGAGATGGATGGTTGCAAGGCAGCTGTGCCAGTCCTCTGTCTAACTCCGTCCGAAGCAAGGCTTCGCGAAGCGAAGCCTTGCTTCGCTTCGCTATGCCAATGCGAAGCCTATGGCCAAAAACAAAAACAGTAGGCAGACAAATAGAGGCTAATGACTAATAACTAGACGGGATCACAAATACTACTATTCTCGGTAGAGGCCCAGCAACCGTGGAGGGAAAGAAAGGCTATGGGACAAGGGATAGCAAGGAAAGAGTTGGCCGATCATCGAGGACATCTAATAGGACACCAAATTCCTAAGATCAAATAACAATATCGTACGCAAGTAAAAACCGAGCNGATCATCGAGGACATCTAATAGGACACCAAATTCCTAAGATCAAATAACAATATCGTACGCAAGTAAAAACCGAGCGAGAACGACACAAACTACCCGAGGGTCATGAAAAAGTGGCGAAAAGTAAGAGAGAGGAAAAATCACACGAAGCCTACGAAGAGCAGCATACAATGAACTTATATCACCTCCAGTGAAACACTAAAACAAAAGAGGAGTCAAATTTGCACTAAGGGCCCCATACACGCCGGAAGAATTCGAGATTATATGAAGTTTATACAAATGAGACTGGGTTGCATTATGACCTGAAAGGAGACGAAAAGAAGTAACTGCTAAACCACGGGAACTACAATGTTGATATGTTGGTCAAGAATATGTAGGAAATAATTGTGCATACAAGGTATTAGAAAACGAGGTATAAGTTTCCCATGTCTGTTTCCAATGCCGAAAAACTTCCCTGGTTAATAAGGGATATAAAACCGAAAAGGAAAGTAGGGGCTTCAAGACACCCTGCAAAACACTCAATTTCGCAAGTTGATACACCATCTCATTCCCCTGAATCCCGACGTGCCCTGGTACCCACATAAAAAGGACAGTCATTGAGTTAATCCAAAAGAACGCACTGTTCCCGTATGAACTTATGCAGTAACTGCCAGTCGTGCACACAGAACCAGCTTTTCTATATTTGCAGTTTACATTATATTTCTAGCACTAATTTCAACCAATAAAATGTTAGCATACATCATAAATGTTAAGTTAATGCATAATTTTATAATACATTGAGTTTGTTAATCAGCACATCATCCAAAGCTTACACTAAAAGTGCTGCTAAAAATTTAAATTTTTACGAATACTGTATACACTCGTACACCTGCCTAATATTGTGTAGGACCCCTCGAGCTCGCAGAAGTGCCGCAAGACGACGTGGCATGGGTTCGACTAATGTCTGAAGGTATGCAGGAGGCAATTCACACCATGAATCCTGCAGGGCAGTCCACAAATCCAATATACGCCAATTTGATAAAGGGTTGCACGTCTGTCACCATTAATGATTCTCGTCAGTTGTCGTTTGTCCCGTTATTTCACGATCTTTTTCCGGCCCCAGCAATGTCGAAGATGTGATGTGGTACCGTATTCCCGATATTCACGCGAACATCCAAATGTTATCGCTACCTCGGAGATGCTATGTCCCATCACTCGTGTGCCGACTATAACACCACGTTCAAACACATTTAAATCGTGATAACCTGCCATTATAGCAGCAGTAACCGATCTAGCTGCCAGCAGCATCGCGTTACTCTGATTGGTTCCATACCTGTGTTATTTCCATACGCACGCCTATACCCGTTTTATTTGGCTCGTCAGTGTAAATATTAAATAAAATTAATCTTGCAGCACTGCCCCCAAAGAAAGGTTATGGTACAGGTTTATGTTGTAAGAATTTTTTTTAATGTAAACACCAAGTATTAACTCGTATATTTCTGCCATGTAACTTATGTTTTGTACATTATTTTCATGAGTATTTTGTTTGATGAAACATTCCCAACCCATTCTCTTGATTTACATCATACTAGTTTTAATTTCTTCTTGTGCCAGCAGCTATACATTTATTTACTTTCTGTTCCCAGTGTGTTACTATTATTCACAGCGATTAATATCTATCAAACTATTTAAATTATAGTTTTTTTGTAACTGTAACTAAAGATCACACTTTAAAGAAGTTACTCCCTTATGTATATTATTTATTGTAAATTAATTGTACCTAATGAAAAATTNTAAAGATCACACTTTAAAGAAGTTACTCCCTTATGTATATTATTTATTGTAAATTAATTGTACCTAATGAAAAATTGCATATTTTATGATTTAAAATGTATGTCTTTTATTTCAGGCTTGTCAAATAACAAATTCAATATTGTTCATGGTTGCGAGAGATGTCCTTCCTTTGAACTCAACTGAAAAGGAGGGTTTCCAGCACCTCCTAAATACTATAGTTCCTTTCTACAAGGTTCCTGGTCGTACAATCATCGCCTGTTTACTCGACCAAAAGTGTGATGCATTATCAGCAATTGCAAAACAGGATTTGGTTGATGTCCACCATGTATCAGTTACGACAGACATCTGGACGGAAATAATGAACACTATAAGCTACCTAGGAATTACACTACACTTCCTCATAAATGAAAGCCTAACCAGCATCACCATAGGAGTTAAAGAGCTCGATGAAAGATATACTGTGCAATATCTTAGAGTGTGTGTGAGAGGGTGGGGGATTTATGAGTTACATGTGTGGGGAATTTTCGAGCCAAAAGTTGTTTCTCTTGNTAAAGATCACACTTTAAAGAAGTTACTCCCTTATGTATATTATTTATTGTAAATTAATTGTACCTAATGAAAAATGCATATTTTATGATTAAAAATGTATGTCTTTTATTTCAGGCTTGTCAAATAACAAATTGAATATTGTTCATGGTTGCGAGAGATGTCCTTCCTTTGAACTCAACTGAAAAGGAGGGTTTCCAGCACCTCCTAAATACTATAGTTCCTTTCTACAAGGTTCCTGGAGTTAAAGAGCTCGATGAAAGATATACTGTGCAATATCTAAGAGTGTGTGTGAGAGGGTGGGGGATTTATGAGTTACATGTGTGGGGAATTTTCGAGCCAAAAGTTGTTTCTCTTGNAGAGTGTGTGTGAGAGGGTGGGGGATTTATGAGTTACATGTGTGGGGAATTTTCGAGCCAAAAGTTGTTTCTCTTGGACAGATATTGGACCTAATCTTGTGAAGATATTGCTGATACTTTTGGTGATAGAAAACACTTCCCTGAATTCCTCACACTACTAACCTGATAGTAGTTAAAATAATTACGAAACGAAGCTTTAGCAGTGCAGAATACCGACAACCCTAACCCACAGCACTTTATTTCTTCTCTCAAGGCAATAGTAACTTTATTTAAGCAAAGTGTAGTTGTTGCAGATGAGCTCAGGAAAAGTAAAAAATTTGACGTGAACCATGTGTCCACGAGCTCCTTGTGCCCTTTCTGACCGCTGCAGTCACATCAACTCCACCAGCTGCATCGGGCCGAACCTGCAACATCTGGCCAAGAGTAAATAGTGCAGGTTGACAAGAACGGAACTTGCACCTTCTTGCCAACAGGTACTACGTGACTCAAGAGGTCATTCTACTTTGTATATTACAAGATGAAACTATTGTAATAGATTAGTACGGGATCCGAAACGGTGTTTAACCTAAAGCCACATCCGTTAGGCGCATGGGCTATTGGTATTTACTTCGTAGCAGCTCACGCCGTGACATACGGCGTAACGCACCACCAAGTGACGTCAACTGGCCAGTAGGCCGAAGCTGAAGTGCTAATTGCACCAAAGTGCGACCAATAATGCGCAGCATTTTTCTATACGTATCCCACAATTTCATCTTTAAACTAACGGGGGCATCCAGGGCCCCCTGGGCCATTGACCGAACGACCCACATCACTAACTCTCCACTGAGTTATGACGCCGGGCAATTCTACACTCAACCAGTCCTGGATCACCCNGAACGACCCACATCACTAACTCTCCACTGAGTTATGACGCCGGGCAATTCTACACTCAACCAGTCCTGGATCACCTCGACCACATCAATGATGGCTTTCCCAACCAGGAGGCAATGTTTTACCAAGCCATTCTTTCATACATAAAAGATGGCTTTCCCAACTAAGAGCAGAAGGAAGAACAAAATGTGAGTACAAGTGTGGCGATATCACAATGTCACAAAAACATATACACCGTCAAATCAAAATTAATGTTCCCACGCTCATGTACCACGTGGCTTGTTAAGTGTGCTATAGGCCTCTCTTGCTCAGAGAAGGACACTCGAAAGTATCTTGGCCAGTTTAGAAATGGCGGGAAAATCACGTTTTCACACCAAGTCGTTTTCATGCATGTAACAACAAACTACATTTTAGATAATTATGTAGTGTAACTGTATCATGTCCAACTCTTAAAGTACATGTAAGTGTCTTTATGCACATCGCGCAACACACGCTGGCGCACAGATCAATAACAATATGCTGCACGCACATAATTGTGTTGACAAACGACCCACACTGCAATTCCAATGCCAAATTAGGAGTGCATTGTTTATATTTTACGGGATGCGTAAAATATAAAACTTAACAGGCAATTGTAATATGTACATGTGTTTATCATGTCAAATACGCAAATAATGTGGGCAAAATCAATTTTACAGATCACAATGTATGTTTTACGAAACACACAAAACATTAATAAGAAAAAGTCGTATATTTAGTGTTTAATTTTGTTCGTGCTCAGCACGACGCGTAAATTGTAAAAATGTTCTAAGGGCCTTAAAGCAGTGATATGTGCGTTTGCATAACAAGNTTGCATAACATGGAAATTTGTTGGAGGCAGTCAGCACCAAAATTAATGTAACAATTGTGTCTAGTGATCACGTGATAGTTTCACAAAGCAAGTAAGACTTGCTAGCAATATTTATATAAATACGAAACATTTTAATGTAATATGTACAGTCAGTATTCACCACGGAAAGTAACCGGCAAGATGGGAAAAGTGTTCAGCAGCCCTCAGCCGCAAAATTTTATTTAAGTAAAATTTTGGGACCAAAAACTTAAAATTCAGTTTCGTGGCAAACTGCCATTTTAGCACACCAAACAAAGCAGGCATCCTCCATGAAGGTGCAGTAAATTGTATCAATCAGAAGTTGAAGATACCAGATCCGTTAAAAGGTGAGGCAACGAAACAGGAAGTGAAAGATTACAAAGAAGCTTGTGATTTGTATAGAAAAGCGAATAGCTACGCTAAGTCAATGATCATTAGTACGGTTTCTGATGTAGTCTATCAGAAGATAATGGACAAAGATACGGCCAGTGAAGCTTGGGAGGCGTTGACGCAGCAGTTTGAAGCAACATCAAAAAACCAACTCTTCAAAGTATGTGCAGATTTCTTTTCTTTTAATTGGACATCAGGTGATGACGTTTTCACTCATGTAGTCAAGCTGAGGAGTCGGTGGAATGAACTAAATAACTGTTTAAAATATATAACTCTCCCAGGTCTGCTTTTGGTATTTAAAATTTTGCATATTTTACCAAGTTCGTTCGAAAGTTTTAAATCTATTTGGATGCTGCTTGTTGAAATATTGAAAGATATATAATTTTGACATTTGGATAAGTTTTGATAACTAAACATTGTAAAATCGATTATATCTAGTTACCTCCTTGTTTTGTATCCTCTGTGCTATGGCCAATTTAAAACAATGTAAAAATGTGTGTTGGGTGTGTCTCTTTATCTAAAAATCAATTAAGTTTAACAATACTAATTACCTTGTTTATCTTTATAAAATAGGCTCCTTCATCAGGTTATGGGCCCAGGCAAGTGCTCTAATAATATAAACAAGTGTTTATAAAGGTAAAAGACGTTAATTAAGTGAAATTGAGTACCGAATGATAAAGTAAAAAACGTGTGTCACAGTTTCCAAGGATTACGCCGATTTGTCTGCTTACAAGTAAAACCAGGTAAGATGGGCAGCCGTAATAACGACGAATTCAGTAACATAGAGATATTGGAGGGACCCGAAAATTTTGCTTCTTGGCGTTTTGAGCTGAAAATTTTGTTGAATGCAGCTGAAGCCCTTGATGCAATTTCGTATACAGCTCAGCCCAAAGAGAATAGTGATAAAAAGAAGGATGCCAAAGCTCAAAAGGCCATAATAATGTCGATCAGTAAAAAGAACAAACAACTGATTATGTCTTGTAAATATGCTGCAGAAATGTACAACAAACTGGTAAGCATCTATGAGGGAGATAATTGTATGTTAAAGGATAGCCTACTAGCACAGTATTTTGGTTTCCAGATCAAAGATGTGGAGAGGGGTATTGCTGAGTTGGAAAGCATTGTTACTCAGCTGGGTGACCTCGGTCATCAAATCAAGGATGAGGAACTAACACAGAGAATTATTTCTGCTTTGCCACAGACATTCAGCAACTTTGTCATTTCGTGGGACTCCGCCCCCAAAGCCGAGAGAACCTCGGCCAACTTGATAGCAAGGTTGTTGAAAGCAGAAGGAAAAATTGGCACAGTAAAACCAACCAATGATGTTGTGGCGTTCAAGGCCGCCCGTGATCAAAAACGTGACGTAGTCTGCTACAACTGTAAAATGACAGGTCACTACGCTAGAAATTGTCCTCAAGACGAGGGGGAACGTTGTAAATATTGCAAAAAAAATAACCATGCCTCCAACGACTGCTATTTCCGTCCAAATAACAAAGAAAGTAACAACTACGGGTTCAAGCTCACACATGGTACTGACAAGAAGAAACAAAAAAAAACTGGTAAAAAGGTGGCTTTTTTGGTTCATGAAGATGATACCACCAAAACCAGTCATACATGGACAGTTGACTCCGGAAGCTCCAGTCACATGTGCAATAATGATGACTACCTGACCAATGCCGTAAAAATAAATTGTGAGATAAGTACTGCCAAGGATGGAATCAAGATGGTCGCCATCAAAAAGGGTGACATCAGCTTTGAAAACTGTATTTTGAGAGATGTTCTCTATGTTCCCGAACTTTCTACCAACCTTCTTTCAGTGAATAGAATTATTGAATCAGGTGGACTAGTCAATTTTAAAAAGAACAAAGTAGTGATACTAAAGGATAATTTCGAGGTGCACGGATACAAAAACAAGACCAACCTTTTTGAAATAAAACTCATCCACGACAAAGAAAATTCTGCGTTTCTTGCAAAACACGATGAGGAGCGCGCTGTAGAGTGGCACCGTAAGCTTGCACATCTGGGTTTCGCGAACATTACAAAATTGAAGGAAATTAGTGAGGGAATGGAAACACTGAAAATGCCGGATAAGAAGAGAGTATGTGAAGTTTGCTCAAACTCAAAGCAAACCCGTCTTCCATTCAAAAATGCTCGTAAAACCGCTAAGAGACCACTTGAAATTCTTCATTTTGATCTATGTGGGCCAATAGAAGAAACATGGGACAACAAGTCATATTTCCTTGCTGTTCTTGATGATTACACTCATTATTCTGTTGTTGCTCTACTGGAACACAAGTCAGAACTTGATCAAGAACTAAAAAGCATCGTAGCTGAGTTTGAAACAAAATGGAACTCAAAAGTCCACATGCTGCGCTGTGACAACGCGGGAGAAAATTCGTCAAGTGATTTAAAGGAATGGGCAAAGAAAAAAGGAATAAAATTTGACTATTCCCCACCGTACGTTCCAGAACTGAATGGAAAAAGTGAACGCCTAATGAGAAGCCTGATGGAAAAAGTGCGCGCGCTAATTTTTGACTCAGGTCTCCGTAATGAATTTTGGGGCGAAGCTCTCTACGTAAGTACGTATCTCTTGAACCGCAGCCCGACTGTAGCACTATCTAACAAGACTCCACATGAAATGTGGAATGGTGTGCAACCAAACTTAAAAAATCTACAGATTTTCGGATCTCGTGCTTTTGTCCACAAAAAGGGTCACTTGAAGAAACTTGACCAAAGAAGTGATGAGTACATTTTTGTCGGTTACACCACCATGGGCTACCGACTATACGACGAAAAAAATCGTAAAATCATCACATCAAGAGATGTAAAATTCACCGGAGAAAATCATAATATACCCAAAAGAAATTTCCAGTTTGTCTTCTTAAACAACAACAACCAAAAAGAAGATAGTGAAAGTGAAATCAGCTCCGAACACGATTCTAGCAGTGAAATCTATTCGGAAGAAGAAGACAATGACTCAGGCGCTGATGATGAGTCACAATCCAATTACATCCAAGACTCCGAAGATGCTCAAGAACACGATGACTCAAACAATGATCCAGTACAACAATCTTCTGGAATAAGAAGATCTCTACGGAAAGCTCAAGCCCCAACAAAATTAAAAGACTACATTCTGGATTATGATACCGATGACACTATGGATGAGTCAGCTCTACTGTCATACACTGACGCTGTAAATGGCTCTGACAAAAACAAATGGCTTGCTGCGATTCGAGAAGAAAAAGACTCTCTTAAGAAAAATAAAACTTGGAGCATTATTGACAAAACAGGGGTTTTTAAAAAAGGTGTACTAAGCAGTCGGTGGGTATTTCGAGTGAAAGATGATGGCAGGTATAAAGCAAGACTGGTTGTACGGGGATGTCAGCAGCGATTTGGCATCGATTTCAACGAAACCTACAGTGCTGTAGTTGGCAGTGATGCCCTCCGTGTTCTGTTGGCCAATGCAGCCAAACACAACTTGAAAATGAAGACTTTTGATGTGAAGAGTGCCTTTCTTCACGGTTTGATTGAGGAAGACATTTATATGTCTTTGCCAGAAGGCTATGGCAAACATAGCGGCAAAATTTGCAAACTCAACAAAGCTTTATACGGCTTACGCCAAGCCCCAGCTAGTTGGCAAAAACGACTGGTGACTTTTCTTAAGCAACAAGGTCTTGACCCATTAAGAACAGACCACTGCATTTTTGTGAACCAGGATAGATCACTGATCCTGGCGATTCACGTTGATGACGGGCTTTTACTTGGAAAGGATGAAAAGAAAATGAACAAACTGTTAAAAAATCTTGAAAAAGAATTTGAAATAACCACCTTGAACAACCCCACTTCCTATCTTGGTATGGAGTTGGAAAAATCAAATGAAGCCGTCAAAGTCACCCAGAAATCGTTCATAAGAAGTGTTCTAAAAAAGTTCAACATGTCAGAAGCTAAACCGGCACAAACACCCTTGACTGCATACAAACCTGCTGATTTAAAAAAGCCAAACAAACGACCAAATTTCCCGTTTCGCGAAGCAGTGGGAAGCTTGTTGTACCTCTCTACTAAGACCAGACCCGATATAAGTTTCGCCGTGGGATATTGCAGTCGACAAATGGAAAGTCCGGACGAACATGATGTGATCAACCTAAAACGCATCATGCGGTATCTCAAAGGCAGTCTAGACAAGGGAATATCTTATAAATCTGACGGTTCTGAAGACCTGAAGTTGTATTGCGACGCTGATCATGCTGGCGACCCTGCAACTACTAAAAGTACATCTGGTTTCG
Source organism: Clitarchus hookeri (assembly GCA_002778355.1). Lineage (NCBI taxonomy): Eukaryota > Metazoa > Arthropoda > Insecta > Phasmatodea > Phasmatidae > Clitarchus > Clitarchus hookeri. The sequence continues at coordinate 345,333 of NQII01000938.1, forward strand.
TGATGTATTACTGCGGCGGACCCATCAGCTGGAGATCAAGAAAGCAACCCACGACAGCAGACAGCAGTACGGAAGCTGAATTCATCGCAGCTGCAGAAAGCTGCAAAGAGGTGATCTACATCAAAGCGTTAATTGAAGAACTCACCCAGAAGCCCATCGAAGTTGAGATGCTGATTGACAACTTAAGTGCCATCAAACTAATCGAAACTGGTGTAATGAATCGCAAAAGAAAACATATGGACGTCAAATATCATTTTTTACATGAAAAATATGTAGACGGTTTGATGAAGTTATCTCACTGTCCCACTGAAATACAAATCGCAGATGTGTTAACTAAACCACTTGGACCTACAAAATTTGTACTTTTTCAAAAGAAATTGATTGACTAAAACTTGTAAAACTGATTTAGATGTAATCAGTGCTTTAAAACAGTGATTTTTGCTGACAGTCTAAGGACTTATCTTCATTTACAAATGTTGTTTATAATAGTTTTCTAATATTGAAGTAATGAGAAATGTAATTATGTTAAATGCAAAAATTACGAGGGTGTGTTGAAATATTGAAAGATATATAATTTTGATATTTGGATAAGTTTTGATAAATAAACATTGTAAAATCGATTATATCTAGTTACCTCCTTGTTATGTATCCTCTGTGCTATGGCCAGTTTAAAACAATGTAAAAATGTGTGTTGGGTGTGTCTCTTTAACTAAAAACTATTAAGTTTAACAAAACTAATTACCTTGTTTATCTTTATAAAATAGGCTCCTTCATCACTGCTTACTAAGGATGAAGTTTGTTCATTTAATGAATTGAATATGCAGCTCAGTGTTTTTGAACGAAATATGAAACCCTTTACAAGTAATGAGAGTAATAAACCAGAAGCTTTAGTGTCTAGGTCCGATAGATAGAAAGAGTTGTAATAGCTCAACTAATAAACTTAAGCCAAATTACACTGCTCAAAAGTGGAAGCCAGGTAATTGTAATTACTGTCACCAGCCTAGTCACTAGGTTCGTCAGTGTAGAAAGTGGATTGCAGATAGTCGTCCACGCCCTAATGCTGTTAGTAGTAATTCACAGAGTAATATCGCAGATTCTACAAATACGATTGNGCAGATAGTCGTCCACGCCCTAATGCTGTTAGTAGTAATTCACAGAGTAATATCGCAGATTCTACAAATACGATTGCTCTTGTGTCTATCCACAATGAAATGAATCGACGACTCGGATTACGTCTCCTAACCACGATGGATAATGGAGCTACTAAACACATTACAAGTCGTTCAGACTGGTTTAGTTATTTTAATGAGTTCGAGAACTCGTGTAGTATTAAGGCAGCTGGGGATGAAAATCTAAATGCTGTTGGTAGCGGTGTTATTGAGATCAATTCCATAGCTAATGGCAGAAGCCAACGTTTGCCGTTAAAGGACGTTTGGTTAGTTCCTAGGATTGCTAGAAATTTATTCTCTCCATTATCTGCACATGATAAAAATCCAAATAGCAAGTTCCAGTCAACAGTTACCTCCTGTTCCCTTTCAGTAAATGGTACTCCAGTGCTGGTGGACACTCGAGAGAAGAATGGAACATTATATAAGGCAGAGATTACGACTGTTAGTCCGAGTAGCAGTAGTATCAACATTGTAGAATTAAGTGACCCACTGCAGTTGTATCATGAGAGATAGGGCCACCAAGATAAATGTCACGTAAAAGAAAAGCTTGAACGCGAGCTAGATATTAAAGTCAAGCTAGAGGACAAAATTTGTGAATCTTGCATTTTTGGCAAGTCTCATCGACTGCCTTTTGTTACTAGAAGAAAAGCTTTGAAACCAGGAGAGCTTGTGTCAACTGATGTTTGCGGACCTTTTGCTGAGTCATTTCAGAAGTGTTATTTAATTGTTTTTAAAATTGCTACACTAAATTTCGGTATGGTTTTTTCGTCAAAGAGAAGTCAGATGTCAAAATTGTTTTAGAACAAATGCTCGCTCATGCTGAGAAACAAGGTCACAACATCAAAGAGCTTCTAAGCGACAATGCAGACGTTCGAGAGATTTTGCTAAAAAGGGGAGATACACAACGGTTGACAGCTCCTTATATGCCACAGCAAAATGGTAGCAGTGAACGAGAGAACAGAACAATCGTTTAAATGGCAAGAACTTTTATGCACTTGAATTCTGATGTTCAGCTCCCACAAGCAATTTGGGCTGCGCTTGTTACAACGGCGGTCTATGTACTAAACAGAACGGGGAAGTCATCAGTAAATGGAGTAAGTCCTTACAAGCTTTGGTTTGGTAAAAAAACCTAGAATCAGCCATCTTCGTTTTATTGGTTCAAACTGTTACTTTCATGTTCCTGTATAGAAGAGGCGTACGATGGCTAAGAAAGCTCAAAAAGGTTGCTTAGTAGGCTACGATTGTGAAGAGCGCTACCGAGTCTATATTTCAGCAGATAGGCGAGTCGTGTTATCCAGAGATGTNCTTTGGTTTGGTAAAAAAACCTAGAATCAGCCATCTTCGTTTTATTGGTTCAAACTGTTACTTTCATGTTCCTGTGCAGAAGAGGCGTACGATGGCTAAGAAAGCTCAAAAAGGTTGCCTAGTAGGCTACGATTGTGAAGAGCGCTACCGAGTCTATATTTCAGCAGATAGGCGAGTCGTGTTATCCAGAGATGTTCGTTTTCAAGAAATACTTCGTGACTGTGCTGAAAAAGTAAAAGTACCTTTCCTGAGCACTCCATCAAAAGAACAGAGGTGACATTGTCCTCGTGTACTTGGATGACATAGTTGTATGGTCAAAAACATGGGAGGACAATATTAAACACCTGTCACTATTTCTAGAACGACTAACTATAAACAAACTGACCTGGACCAACCAACCGGAAATGCCACATAGGAAAACAATTTAAACAATTTATCCGCCATCTGGTGGACGAAAATGGCAGCTGGTCAACCCTCGAACAGTTGTTAATTATAAATGACTACGTGGTGCCGCGCTTGTGCAAACAACTACGCATATTCTTTGTGTTGGTAAACTGGCTGCGAGAAAATATCTGCGAATTTGTCATAGTCACAGCACCCCTAACAGACCGGAATTACCAGTGAACTGCCGAGCACGACATGTTTTTGACGAAGCTGAAAGCCAGGTTCCGCAATGCAACAAACTAGCTCGCCAGGATCCGAGTAAACACATGTACCTCCAAACAGACGCGAGTGGAAAAGGATTGGGAGCAGTTCTATTCCAACTCGGGGAGAATCAAGAGCGGCACATCATAGAGTTCAGTAGTACAAAATTCGGAGACACAGAACAGGTACGATGTGAACGAACACGAATGCCTGGCAGTAATGTGGGCCATCACAGGATACCGAGCCTACCTCGAATACCCGCACTTCACACTGCGAACAGACAACCACTGTTTAGTGCAGCTGCACTCCATGAAGGAAGCACGGAGTAAATTGGCCTGGTGGGCATTACTCCTAAAGTCGTACGACTTCGAAGTTCAACATGTTCCTGGAGCCGTAAAAACAGTTAGCTAACGAACTGTCGTGCACACCTGGCGAAATAGTAGCAGTGGACGAAGACGAGTGGGATGATCTACTGCCCCCTACAGCAGCCACCTGTCGAATACCTGGCGAGGGCGAAGCTTGCTGCCACAACATCGAGGCACCAGCGGGAGTCGAACTCAGGGTAGACGAATTCCAGACTCCCGTGCTAGCCACATAACAGCGCGCAGACACACAACACCGCATATTAGAGATATTACAAGGCTTTGAAGAATGATGGCGAGTGGAAGGAGCGCGTGTGGAAACCGGGCCACGCCGACCTAAAGTGCCATGGCATCTCTACATGCCCAAGGACTCACGTCAACAGGTGTTATGCCATGCGCATGCCAGCCAGTTCTTCGGTTATCCAAGAGCACAGCAAACAACAAGGAACGTGCAAGCTCATTTTCATTGGCCATGCGGGATGTGCGCAGGTACGTATGTGAGTGCATGACATGCAATCACTTAAAGCGCCACCTCGCAGATGGAGTGACACAACAATAGCCACGAATGCCAAACGAACCATTTGAGGTAATATCACTGTATTTGATGGACCCTTATCCCCGAACAACAGCCGGAAAATGCTTCATTGTGGTGGTAAGTGATTTATTTTCCAGGTGGACAGAAGCATATGCTTGTAACATCACAAGTGTACTGTATGTAAAATTCTAACCCTTTTTAGGGTTATCCCAGAACACTACTTACAAACAGTACACAGTTCACAGGGAGACAGTGGCATGACCTGTGCACTAAGTAGAGCACCATACCACGACCGTTTACCACCCACGGACTAATCCAACAGAGCATCAAAACCAGGATCTCAAGAGCCAACTTCTCCTGCGGGTTGCCAAAATCCACGTAATCTGGGCCAAACACTATCCAACATCGTGTGAATATGGCCACGCGCCAATCACCAGCCGCAATCATACAAGGCCGAGAACTACTGCTGCCTGGAGAGTTCGTCGGACGACACAGAGAGAACGCGGGCGAAACAGAGGACAGCACTGCCCGGCAGGAGCACCGAGAGGCCGGCCTAAAGACCGCCCTCCAGAACCAAGCCCGCTATATAGCAAAGTTAGTGTCGTCAACCATGCGCCCATTGCGGAGGTTAACACCCGGACAACTGATGTGTCCGCGAACACAGACTCCACATCAGTGTGAAAAATTGTGTGGGATTCGCCCCGAAGTGGAGCGGGTTGCACGAAATAATAAAAATTCTAGGGTACACTACCTGCCTGGTAAATGTAAGGAGCAGCAGGAAAGTCGTCATTCACTGTGACGACTTCCACTTGGCCATTGAAGAGGCCAGCGCCGAGGTGCCGGTCGTCCAGGGCCGCGACGCCCAGCCGAGGGGGCGTCCAAAGAAAATATGGAGCAGCAATACCAGCTGCCCCAAGCATCGGCAACATCCAGTCCCGACACTGATGAGAGCACCCTCCGTCGCCTATTTCCACCTGAGACGTCCGGCGTCTCGACGCTCATAAGAGATGCAGTGGAAGGCAGGGGGCCGAGTGGAGATTCGCCCCCATGAAACAGCACAAGCACAGAAGCAGCACCACTTGCAGTCCCGACTGGGTCAGCTTGCAGAATCGTGGAAATTAAACATATCTATACCCACCATGTGCCAGGGTAGTTCGTGAGTCATTCGTAGCAATAAATGCTCACAAGTGTGTTTACGTTGAAACTTTAGGCATGTAGCTCAGTTAGAGATCATGTCTGCGATTTCCTTGTTCATATGAGGCCAAAACAAAACCTCACATGCGCAGTTTTTACATTTTTGTAAGCCCAGGTGTTTATAATGAATTAGATTAAGCATTTCCTTTCTTAATGTTTTGGGAACCACAACACATGTGTTTCGCAACATCAAATAGTTATAAATAGTTCATCCCTAACTCAATAATAAACTTTTACACAGTCCGGTACCTCGTCTGTGTTTGGCCAACCTTGTCACATATTCNTTCATCCCTAACTCAATAATAAACTTTTACACAGTCCGGTACCTCGTCTGTGTTTGGCCAACCTTGTCACATATTCTTTAACCAATGTCAAATCATTACCTTTGAAAGATCCATCCTTACCTCTACAACAAAGCATACATTGAGACCAACATAATGATCAATTTGGTCATTTTTCACATTTTCTGGAGCAGTAGACTTTATCAAAATATCAAATTATTGCAAATGCAATTGCAGTCTCTTTAGACACAAAGGCATTTCGTTCAAGGGCTTCTTGAATATGTATTCCAGTGGCTTATGATAACTTTCTACTGGTGCAGTCTTCCCATAGAAGTATTGAGAACATTTCTCACCCAAATACCCCTGCCACTAATTTTTTTTCTACCAAGGCCAACATTTTTTGATTTTCAGTTAATGACTTCCAAGCATATGCCACTGGAAGGCCACCCTGCAGTAATACAGCACCCATAGCTTTATTGCTGCTGTCTACAGACACTACAACCAGCTTTTCAAGAGCATAAGACTGCAGAATTCGTGCCCTAGACAAAATTTTGATTTAAGTTTTCAAACACCCTGATCTGATTTTCACCCCACTCGAAAACAACTTAGTTTTTTAACTAATTTCTCAATGATTGTGGGATGAACTTGCCAATAAAAGTAACAACCCCCATTAACGTTTTGACGTGGTCGAGGTTACCCAGGCTGGTTGAATGTTGTATTGCCCAGTGCCATAACTCATTGGAGAATTAATGATGAGGGTCGTCCGGTCGACGGCCCAGGTTGGTAATCTTCGTCGGTTCATGAGTTGTCATGTACTTACTGTGGCACTTTGATACCCAATGACGAGGCTGTAGGCCATCTCGTACGCCTGAAATATGCTAAAGAAATGTGGGTGATGCCACAAAGATGTAATACCCTAAAATGAATTTACACTAATTAAATTTGGAAAGCGGTTTATTCACTGTTCTTGCTACAAGTGAATAAATAATGCATGAAAATCGACCCAGCACTTATGGCCTGCTGGTGACCTTAGCGGTGAAATACACGTGGTCATTTTTGATACGCGATTGCATTAAACTCTCCGGTGAGAGGGCGGTTGGCTTTCCCCTCAGTACAGTAAAGGTAATAAAAATGTTCCGGTTGACTGATATATAACTACTGTAGTAAAATCATTGCAGCCTAAATGATGGCACTGAGGGGGCTCGCGGAGCGGGCGACCAACGCTGCAGGTCTTGTCCGGTTGCCGAGATGAACTGGGCGAACGGCGTCGACTTTCGTCACGAGTGGCGAGAACCGAAGTCAACCGGTGAATGATGAAACATAACATGAGCACTCTGAGATATGATTGTGATGGTGAAAAATTTTATGAATTAAATTACACACATTGGTGACACCCCCCGTTTATTAACAAATGTTTGTTAATGTTGAAGTTTGTGAAGTTGATGGGGAATGTCACCACACTATATTATTTGTTACAATGCTGGAGGCCTTTATAGGCATAGGCAATCTCCCTTTTAGAAAACACAACTACTCTTATATAAACACACATTAGTGATGGCCCGATACCCAATATCGGATATCGGTATTATCGGTACATTTACCATTATCGGAGATCGGTACTAAAATATCAGCACATCTGTAATGGCCATTCTAACCTCAAGTATTTTCTCTCCTCTGCTGCACACTTAATTTTCCCAACTCTTAACATCAGGCTGCAGCAATACAACTAAAAAGAACAAAATAATTTAAAATATAAATATGCAATAATTTAAAAAAAATATATTAAATTAAAAAAAATTTAAAATTTAAAAAAAATCCTTACAATAGAAACAAATTAGAATGTACATGCCCATCGTTATTTTTCGCTTCACGGATTACGTTTTTATTTTTAGTAAAGCAGTTTTATGTTTGACGTAAGTTTCTCAAAGTAAACAAAATGATCGTGGCTTGTTAGCTTAGTTTTCATTCATGTCCTTTTACATATTTTTTGTAGACTAGCGACCTTTTTGCAACTTTAACTTAGTTTTGTAATATGTTGTAGTGAGATATAATTTTCTAAAATGTTAACCTATTTTTTTGATGCTTTGATGTACCGGACATAAAGTAAATCTCACTTAGCACTAAGTCAATTTAGCTTGTTGCAAACAAAACTTTTCCAGGCAGCAGTTTTCTCTCAAACAC
>NQII01000938.1:354578-388948 GCA_002778355.1 Clitarchus hookeri
GTGCTGTTTGAAATCTGGTGTTTCTTCACATATACCAGTTGGCCAGGCGCCAGCCGTCGTGGAGCTCTCGTGGTGACAGGCACCCACTCCTTGATGTAGCTCGCCTCATTGTGACGGGCTGCCGTTAGCTCTGGTTCTTCTGCTGCCTCTGGTTGCCGTGCGGCAAACTCCCCAGGCAGCATCAGCTCGCGGCCCTGCAGGACTGCTGCTGGAGTCTGACCTGAGGCCAAGTCGTCTGGTGTGGGCATACTGCGGCAGTCAGTGGGCAAAAGGACTCGTGAACGTGCGGTTCACGTCAGCTTGTTAGCTTAGTTTTCATTCCTGTCCTTTTACATATTTTTTGTTGACTAGCGACCTTTTGGCAACTTTAACTTAGTTTTGTAATATGTTGTAGTGAGATATAATTTTGTATAATGTTAAACTATTTTTTTTGATGCTTTGATGTACCGGGCATAAAGTAAATCTCACTTAGCAGTAAGCCAATTTAGCTTATTGCAAACAAAACTTTTCCAGGCAGCAGTTTTCTCTCAAACACTTTAGTGACAAATGTATGCTTACAGTATGATAAATGAAAATATCGGTTTACAGGTATTGGATCGGTAAAATCCTAAATATCGGAACCTTCATCGGTATCGGGTTTTTTCAGTATCGGGCCATCACTAACACACATTAAATAATTTATTACATTTTCTCATAAAAGTGTTTGAATTTCACTTCCGATGATGCGTTGACATTACACTGGCTACAGTGTTGCCAGGTGACTGTCTCGTGAAGGGATGGACGAGTCCACCTGGGCAAAGAGGTGTCGAATGCAGTGACTGTGTTTAATATGTTTGTAAAAATTCTGTACACTACTGGATGACACTTATCAGTTCAACTCTGGCGTACAAGCCAGTTGACGTCACCCAGTGGTGCGTTGCGTCGTATTCAGCTGCACAAGCTGTGAGGACGCAACGACCAATTGCCAGTGCGGATAACGGCTGTGGCTTTGGGGTAGACACCGTTTCCGATCACCTACCCATTTATTAAGAGATTTAGCTCTTTTAATAAATGAGTAGGGCGGTCTCTTGAGTTGTGTAATCCTTGTCGGCAAGAAGGTGCAAGTTCCGTTCTTGTCGACCTGCACTACGCACTCTTGGCCTGATGTAGTTGGTGTGGTCCGGTGTAGTAGTTGTGACTGCAGCGGTCAGAGTGGGCATAAAGAGCTCGTGGATGCGTGGTTCAAGTCAGTTTGTAGGCCTAACTCTTTTTTGTTAGTGGGAGCATGCATGTCTAACACAGCCTTCACCTTGTCTAGATTACGTTTTATGGCCTCACCTGACTACTTTGGTTTCTCGCAGCCTGTTTTACCAACACAATTTCACTGCTGATGTTCTGATCCGACACTACTTCACTACTACCACCACTGCTGTTTCCTTCTTCCTGCAGGTTTCGCTGCCTCATCTTAGATGCCTTCACGTTGATAACCTCACTGCCCGATGACTCTGAAGACTCGCTATCCTGAGGCTCCCTCACGTCCTTAAGTCTTCTGTTTCTACATACTCTTGATGTGTGGCCTGTCTTGTGGCACATNTATCCTGAGGCTCCCTCACGTCCTTAAGTCTTCTGTTTCTACATACTCTTGATGTGTGGCCTGTCTTGTGGCACATGAAACATTCCCAATTTTTCACCGGGCATGACATCACTGAGTGTGCACAACCTCATCTTCAACATATTTCTTCCACTGCAGCTGCCTTCCTCCTCTGAGAGACTATATGCTTTTCTCCCTTGTCTTGGGTTTTCCTGTGGTCGTAGCTTCCTTTGTTTCTACTACTTCCCACAATATTTAATTTGTTGACATCTGTTGGGTTAACAAGCTCTACACATCTCTCAGCAATTGCCATTTCTTGTGCTAACCGGACTGCCGTATCAAAGGTTAGTTTGTCTTCTAGTATTAACAACTTCCATCATATGGTGTCACAACTTAAGCCGCAGACAAACCTGTCCATCAGAGCCTCATTAAAAAAGGCACCATACTCACAAAATTCAGATAATTTTTTGATGGCGATTATGAAATCACTAACGCTTTCACTGTCCTGAATAATACAGTAGAAATGGTAGTGCTCTGTTATCACTGACCTCTTTGGGGTTTAATCTCATTGCAATGTCTCAAACAATTCACTATACCAGTATTTATTCTTGCATGGTTTCTCCAGAAACAAAATGGTTTTTTGGTAACAGGTATGTTGACACACCATAAATTACTCCTTACCTTAGAATCACGACCAATAATACTGTGACCGTTCCAACCAAGTGTATATAAAGTGGGCATTGTAGGACAGTTACAGGCAAAATACTACACAAATCACATGGTTTTAGTTCTCAACACATGGNATATAAAGTGGGCATTGTAGGACAGTTACAGGCAAAATACTACACAAATCACATGGTTTTAGTTCTCAACACATGGTCAAATGCACTGCAGCTAAGTGCTCCTCAGTGTCTTACTTCCAACAAGGTCACAGTGGTCAAGGAGTGCATGACTGTAGCCTCAGAACTGTGCCGTTGTTTGACATTTCTATCTCTATACCAGACAGCAGAAATTTTATTTAAGATTATCATTGCCAAACATAGCTTCATTAACCATGTATTTCACAGCAAATAGTTTCGCCTAAAAAGGCAATACTGAACAAAATATATTGTTTTAAAGGTAGTTCTCTCTTATATTTAATGCTGCGAATAATCCATTCCTCTGCAACAAAACTGTTTTCATGACCTTGCAGCATGATGTGTTTCAAATTTCAACACATGTACAGTGCTTATGATCACAAAACGTAGAAGGTACCTTCTGACATAGAACAAGTTTACGAGGAGGATATCATGGAACATGAGTTATGTTTTTAAGTGCCCCACATATATTTAATGGCCAAGATAATAACTTTTAACGCAAGACACGGTTTGATCATTTTTCTAACTGCTGTAATGCTATTACAGAAGATGGCAGGAACTACCTTCCTTCTTTTCTCTCTTTGTTGCAACTTCACATTCCCCGCCAGNTAATGCTATTACAGAAGATGGCAGGAACTACCTTCCTTCTTTTCTCTCTTTGTTGCAACTTCACATTCCCCGCCAGCCTACTGGCCACGTCCTTTCACCCCCCTCACCCCTCATGCAACCTCTTAATTTCGCCCCTTATCATGTGCTATCATATACAAGCATATGCTGATGTTTCCCAATGGGCGGCCAGTAAGTGCATCACGCCACCTCTCAGGNCATGTGCTATCATATACAAGCATATGCTGATGTTTCCCAATGGGCGGCCAGTAAGTGCATCACGCCACCTCTCAGGAAATAAGTCCCAAATAAATTTACGATGTTTAGAGACTTCTTTGATGACTTGGTGGTAATGCTGATTTACTGTTTAGTTGTATTTCTTGTAAAATGAGCGATAAACTGACTCGCTTTCCACTCATTTTTATTGAATTCGCAAATCCGTGTAAAATAAAAAATGGCGCGAGTTGTCAACAATTTTTAAAGAATCAGACAAAAAAACGTAACCAAACCATAGTCCAAAAAATGTGCACTACTCTTTAAGTTGTAATTAATTGATCTATTTAATTTTTGTTTTCAGTAGGTGCAGTTAAGGCATCAACAAAGAGGGGAGGTAGCACATCCACAAGGAAGCAAAATATCAATGGCATGTCATATGATAGCAGATAGGTATTGCACGTGAAATACAGTCATGCATGAGCGAGAGGGGGTCGGTGTCAATGGGGATGAAATGAGGCAAGTATGGAGCAGCACTGAAATGCAAGGGCATGGTAAATGGGAGAACCCCTGAGAAAACCCGCCGACCAGCAGCAGCATCATCCGGCACGATTCCCACATGCGAAAATCCGGGACCAACCCTGCTGGAAATCGAAACTGGTTCACCCTGGTGGGAGGAGAGTAGTCTAATCACTACACCACCGTGACCCCTCAATGGGTATTGACTATCGCTGACATACTAAGGGGGGAGGTATCTATTTTTAGATATGCACTGCTTGTGGAATATTTCACAGTTCCTCAATAATGGACCTTAAAAGAGAGAAAATCATGAGATAAGGGGCCGGAACAGTGAGATTCCAATGTATTTTAAACAAGAATTTGCAGGTGTCCCATTATTTATTTTGGTTTTACAGTAGAACCTTTCTAAAACGACCCCTCACTGTTTCCCGAAATTAGGTTGTTATGGAAGGAAGGTCTCCATAAATATTTTGGGAAATTTCGGACCAATTTTGGCTTACCCCAAAANAAATTAGGTTGTTATGGAAGGAAGGTCTCCATAAATATTTTGGGAAATTTCGGACCAATTTTGGCTTACCCCAAAAGCAGTATTTTGGATGAAGTTTGTGTTGAATCATCTCTAGCACATAAATTACACTTTTTTTTAAATGTAACTTTATTTTAGTAGGCAGATGTCTTCTGAAAAATATTACACCAGAGGGCCTCCCCCTNCACTTTTTTTTAAATGTAACTTTATTTTAGTAGGCAGATGTCTTCTGAAAAATATTACACCAGAGGGCCTCCCCCTTATCGCCTAAAATGTTAAAAACAAAGAGTGGCACAAGGATTTACAGTGTATTTTAAGTCCATGTTCAATCCTTTATGGAATAAAATCAACAAAATCTTTGCATGGAATATTAATTTAATTCAAGCGTTAGGCATCATCTTAAAAAAATGAAACCACAGAAGAGTATAACTCCCTTATTGTCAAAAAATTGCAAAAACGGTAACATTGAATGCTGCATATTTTTTAGGGAGCATTAATTCTATTTTTGATGGCCTCTTGTGGAAAAAGCAAAGTATATTTCAATGAAGCATTATATGCCTCTGAATAAAATGACAGCACAGAAAAACACAANCTTGTGGAAAAAGCAAAGTATATTTCAATGAAGCATTATATGCCTCTGAATAAAATGACAGCACAGAAAAACACAAAGGTATCTGCAACCTCCTTTGTCACCAATCATTAATCAATTACAAAAACAGTAACATCCCTTTACCCATCCTTATTTTGAGCATGTGCAAAGCCAGCGAAGGACTGGGTAATAGACTTGTGATAATTAGTTAACATCTAAATCAGGGCTGCCTTTTTANATGTGCAAAGCCAGCGAAGGACTGGGTAATAGACTTGTGATAATTAGTTAACATCTAAATCAGGGCTGCCTTTTTAACTGGTTTGATAAGTTTCTACGGAATTTGGATACTTAAAACGGATTGACAAATTGCATCCAAATATAATGGTTATTTTCTAATGTCCATTCACATGTATGTTTTACATGTTGTATATTTATAAAAGGCCACACACCATAGATATATGCAAGCTTAAAAGAATGCCTCTTAGAGAACTGTAGATATAACTTTACCGCTCATGGTGGCGACATTTTGAACTACGTCTGGACATTGCTGTTCTGGCCACATAATAGTAATCAATAATATCAATATTTTTGCCATCATCGAGACTTACTTTACTTTTCATCTATTCAATTACCTGTGTCTCATAAAATGTTGACTCATTATTAGTTTCTGTTTTACGTAATTTGTTTACGTTAACGGTTAACCTAGTTTTGCATGTTCTGAAATGTGAAATGNATTATTAGTTTCTGTTTTACGTAATTTGTTTACGTTAACGGTTAACCTAGTTTTGCATGTTCTGAAATGTGAAATGTTTAATGAAATGTTGTTCATGCCAGCAATAACATTTTGAAACACATATGCCACAGAAGAAAAATTTGTGTGTGGCAATAGCCATAACTACGTGATGCAATAAACGAAAAACGTAAAGTATCGCCTAATAGGACTCCTCAAAAGTCTTAAAATAAACCGTAATTATTCCAGAATGTTGTTAGAGATCCATTTAGAATTTAAAATTAAAATCAAAAGTCAACATTCACGCGCTTATATGTAATGATGTTCCAATTTTGCTACGTGCGATCTCTCGGCTTACGCCAAAACTTTCTGCCTTTTTTTGGCAGAGACTGAGAGTTCGGCTGAACCACAATATTTGGCAGAGATTGGCCAAAACCGAGACCGAGACCAAACTCTCGGTTGGACCTTAATGAATGTAGTTCTATCCTTCACATTTACAGTGGGGGACTTAGTTATGTGTGACGTCATGGCAACACCAAAACTTACAAAAAATGCCCAAGATCTTTAAAAGCAGATTCATCTCTTTCAANCGAACCACAATATTTGGCAGAGATTGGCCAAAACCGAGACCGAGACCAAACTCTCGGTTGGACCTTAATGAATGTAGTTCTATCCTTCACATTTACAGTGGGGGACTTAATTATGTGTGACGTCATGGCAACACCAAAACTTACAAAAAATGCCCAAGATCTTTAAAAGCAGATTCATCTCTTTCAAGCTTTGTTGTAATTGACGGCATCTATTGTGGGTGAATTTTGTTTGTCAAAACAACATACTTATAAATTTAAGTGATGAACTCAAAAAAGGTGGTGCCAAAGATGTTTCCTGATACAGTAGAGCACCCCTTAACCGGAATTCCCTCGGAACGGAACTCCCCTTATCCGGAACTAATTTAAAAAAAATAAATAAAATATTTCAAACGTCGCAAAGTTGTGCCATTACTTTCCCGCGCTCGCAAGAGGTCTTTCGTTGCTCACACCAGACTGTACATGCACGTTAGGTGGTAAACAAGCTGCTGCACGATGAAGAGAGANGGCACAGCTATAGCTACGCTGCATATTGACACAAGTGACAGTGACTTATGGCAATGCGCAACACATGCCGTTGGTTTCAGCGGTGCGACTTTCAGAATTTAGTGTTCTAGCGTGTTAGTGTACAGGTGCCGTATTTTGGCGTGTATAGACCGCACGAAAAGTTTTTGATGAAAAATTATGGGTAATGTATAGGCCAAATAGAATTTTTGTATTCCCGTAAATATTGCCGGGCTGATCATGCTAGTGTGGCAACAGCAAACTATGGCAACGTCAAACTAATTAATCTGCCACATTGCCACGCCGCCTGCCGCGTAAATAAAACTTTTGTACTTATGTCAANCTAATTAATCTGCCACATTGCCACGCCGCCTGCCGCGTAAATAAAACTTTTGTACTTATGTCAAAATGCCTCAACACTGCGTTTAAATTGCAGAACACGTGCGCCGTGTGTAGCCTGCCAGCTCAGCCGGTTGTTGCCGGGCAGGCAATGGTATGGCGCATGCGGCATCACACACACAGCTACTGCTGTCCGACTCATTCAACCAGAGAGAGAGAGAGAGAGAGAGAGAGAGAGAGAGAGAGNTTTGTAACTTTAAGGATAAAACTAATAATTTACACTCATCGATTTCTTAAGTTAAAATTATGTGCCACATATACGAGAGTTCAGAATAAAAATGTGTTATTTTTCACACCATCCCACCCTCATTTCCCTTAACCGTNTGTGCCACATATACGAGAGTTCAGAATAAAAATGTGTTATTTTTCACACCATCCCACCCTCATTTCCCTTAACCGTAATTTTCCCTCAACCGGAATAGCCCTTCCCCTGACGATTCCGGTTGAGGGGTGCTCTACTGTAGTAACATAGCCTCAAACTTTTGTTGCGGTCTCACCAAAATTAGTGCAACAATTCAGTAACAAATCATTTTATAATGACTTTCAGTATTTAAACAGACCTGTATTTTTCAAGATATTTATTCGGCTCTCGAGACCTTGCTGTTAAGAGCCACCCAAAAATCTTCACTCACTCTTTACTCATTCAAGGTACTTATGGTTAATGTCTCCAGAATTTTTGCTAGTTGAATTTAGGATTTATGTTCAGAATCAGAGATTCAAAGAATAAATCAATTGATTTTCCTGCAAGAGGCCAGTGAAAATGTAGTTTATGCTTGCTAAAATTTGCTGATAGTGCTGTGTTTGGGCTTTTTTATTTTATGGTGACATGGAAGGAACTGTATGCCTAGCAAGACTATAATTTATCATTAAAATATGTTATGTATTTTTTTTCTAGAAACAACTGAACTCAGATGCATTTTTGTTTATGCAGAGGGGGGGGGCAAAGTAAATCAAATTTGATCTTACAAGTGCATACATCTTATGGTTACAAGTCAATTAACGGGAACCATTTCAGGGCATTTACAAATATAATGTATAAACAAATATAACCTATAATTCTGAAGCAAAAGCAGTGTAAAAACAGCATTAGAAACATTTTAATGTAATTTCTGTATTTAGAGGATGGGGTGGGTCAGAATCTGCCCAAATAAAAATACTGATTTCTTCAATGTAGCAACCATTTTCCTGGGAACCATGAAAAGTTTTAGATTCGAGAGCTGACTGTAAAACATTTTATTTTACTGACCCCTTGAAAAATGTTACAACAACGTTCTGCTTTACATTCTTTGACCAATCTATGAACATAAATGCAGTTGACGCAATGTGACTTTTTTTCTAGTAATTATATATTTTTACTTATGTTTATAATTTTTTGAATTCATGAATTGAATTGAATGCGCTTTATTTGATTTGCTACAATATTTTATAACATGTAAGTTTTTTTAATTCCCAGGCCAGGATTTAAACTTATGATGGAAACCCGCATGAATCATGCTTAACACATGAAGGTGCTGGGAGTTTGATGAGTGAAACTTTACGCTGCTGAAGATACCAAAAGGGACTTAGACAGTAACCTCAGAAGATGCAACATTTTATGATTAGCTGACTGTACATACCCACATAGTCATCACTGCAGCTTCTTCAAGAAACAAGACAACAACATTCTGCATAAAATTTATTATAAAAGAATTTTGTTACTATGATGGAATTATACAATTTTCGAACATTATTCCATTGTTAGTACGTGTGTGCAAGTATATTAAGTGTCAGGCATGTCTACATTAAAAAAGTTATTGGACAAAACTCAAGCTGGNATTAGCTGACTGTACATACCCACATAGTCATCACTGCAGCTTCTTCAAGAAACAAGACAACAACATTCTGCATAAAGTTTATTATAAAAGAATTTTGTTACTATGATGGAATTATACAATTTTCGAACATTATTCCATTGTTAGTACATGTGTGCAAGTATATTAAGTGTCAGGCATGTCTACATTAAAAAAGTTATTGGACAAAACTCAAGCTGTTGCTTCCATCCAAACATAAAATATAAGACCATATTGTGCATCTAGATCTCTTTCCCTATCCTAAAAATTTTGCATGGCATTTTATAATGTTTTCAATCTGCAAAAAATAGTTGCAAGTTCTCCATTGATCTATACACAAATATTGCAACGGTTTAAGATTGCTTGTTGATTTGATTTAATAGGAAAAAAAAAAAAAAAAAAAAAAATCAAGAGGTCCAATTAGATTAGTATTTTTGACTTAGGGGTCGCTCCCTTCTCCACTAAAATCACCTGGACACCCTTGATTTTCAATTATTGTTTGGAAGGACTTTAAGGCTACTCACTTTCTTTGGACAGAAAGGCTTAATGAGAGCATAATTTAATGCATGTATGTGTTCAACTCTCAAATTTTCTCAACGTGGCCCATTCCCTCTAAACCAAATCTAAAACATTTTATTACAAATAATGTGCAACTTCAACAGATCATAAAGTACAAAATGCAAGCACATTACTCAAGGCATTTAATCTGTGACTTAACATGAAATATGTTAACATATGCGCATTGTTATTTTATTTAATATCAACCTGAAAAAACTTCAGGAAATTAAATTTTGTAAATAGCAGCTGTAAGTAATTAATTTGGAACCACATCTGAATAATGGTTGGTGTGTATTACTAACAATAATTTGTAAGTTACATTTTCTTTTACTTATTTAAACTGAAAACTTATATTTACACTATATAGATGTAGAAGAGATGTGTGTGTCTTGGCAATATCAAGAAATAATTCAGATGAAAAAAATCTTGATTTTGTTTCGAGACAATTTTAAAATCTCGGAAATCATAGTATTACATGCAACACACGCAGGTAAAATGTTAAGTATTTTTTCTTGAGTAACAAAGTGTAAACTAACACATTCCAAAGACGACACAACCAGTAAAATATGTGGTACTTCGAAATGAGCTACAGTAGTTCGACAACAAACCACCTCCATGAGCTAGTAACAATGGAGAAAATTGAAACACTCACAACTGGAATGTGTGCAGTCATGTATGGCACATATTTGTTTACATTGACAGCTGTACATAAAAATGTGTGTGATATCTAAATTGATACGTTAAAAACTGACTGTTTCCATAAAATATCTAGTCTCATAAATTATGGCAGATGCTGCAGCTGATGTAAAAGACATTTTATGTAAAAAGAAAGGGCAAAGGCGAGTGTAAAGTGTGCAAGAAATTAATAGAAACGCCAAACGGTTCAAGTGGTCCAAGAAGAGATATTTTTTAGATGAATGAGGATGTCATTGATACTACGCGAATACGTAATTATAATTATTATTTTTAACTTTGAGTTTCCAATAAAATTGTTTGTGAATTTACCAAAATAATATTTTAAAATTGAAGCCTTTTAAAAAATATGTATTACTTTAAAAAGTTAACTGAGGTAAACCGCATTGACACCAGATTATTGTATTATGATTATTAGGGAGGAAAGAACAGGATTCTCGGTCTGTTCTCGATTCTCGAAAATGTTCAAACTTCTCTCTCAATCTCATCTCGAACATGGAAAATTACTTCTCGCATACCTCTAAGATATAGTAAAAGTTATTTTAAAACAATTTTTACACTAATTAACAAACAAATTTGTAATCCTGAGATAGAAAACTAAATAATACATTTTGTAGATAGGCCATTTGAAAGTGGCTTGAAATTTAGACTAAGAACAATACAGAAAGGTGTATGTTTCTGGAAAATTGCTTGATAAAGAAAGCTATGTACAGTAATCCTTGTACCATTTTTGCATTGAATGGTGAGGTGCTGAGGTGTTTTTTTCCCCCAGTGTACACATACGTAAACATGCTTCTAGTGGAGGAGAAAGACAAGACTACAACACATCCAAATCTCAGGTGTTTGCTCATGTTTTAACCTGTTACAGCCTTGAATGATACAATAACCAGAACTTAAGATAACTGCACACACTTACCAATTTCCAACAAATAAGAGCTGGTACAAAACAGTGAGATTCTGTCCATTAAATAAAATTTAATTAATGGCACTTTAAAAATGTCTCTGGTTATAGCATATTTACTGTAAACCTATTTTTATCACAGCACATTACTTTGCTGCTACACAAAAAAATAAAAGTAAAAAACAATACAACAATGTGAATTTCTGATCTGGTTTACACTTTTTATGTCATAAATGCACACAGCAGCAATACAACATATGGATATTATTACAACATTGCTAAACACACATCGTTATATACCCCATGTACCTAATTCACCTTACTAACCTAATATAATTCATAGTAATAATATGTTAAATGTGCTTTGATAACGTACACCTGACCAAATTTTGAAGTACAGAAAAAACATGCTGCAATAAATGAGACAATAAAACGGTTTATAGCTCCGAATTAAAATTTATGAAATAACTGTCACAGACAGTGGACACAGTAAAGCCCTTTTATTACACTCTTTAATGGATCAAAATTTTTTTCCAAAAAACACTTGTAAGCATAAACAAATTAGTTTTATAAACATTACAGCATGAAAATTACAAGTAAAAAAAATCAAGGTGTAACAAGAGGGGTACTATTTAAGTCGGCTGTTGTGTGTGATAAAAATATTTTAAAGTACTAGCTACTACTTTTTAGTACTGAAATTCATACCTTAAATTCGGCTTACCCATAAATATACAGTTACACAACATTGTAACAAACATGGGCTAGACCAAGATAATCGTAACTACTGATTACTTCTATTAACAGTTTTTGCATTATTCTGGTCGTAACGAGGTTCCACTGTACATGCATGGATGTTTGTTTCACAGTAAAGTTAAAAATAATGCATTTGTGAAAAATGTATTCGAGTACATAAAAATTAAAAGTTATTAACTTTGCCTGCAAGCTATACATAATCTAATTCAACATATATTGCAATAAAAAAATAAATAAGATGCAGTAAACTTAACAAAAAATATCAAACTCATTACAACATGATTCTTAAAAATGCACAGAAAATCTATCAGTAGACATCACAACAAACAACTTAGGTCATCACAGAAATGGAACTACATGTTGTTCAACAAACATAAAAAATGATGCACAGATTAAATTAGGTAAAAAGTAACTCTTCCACAAGCTTCAAAACACCTGAAACAATGACAGTGTATCTTCACTGGTAGCTGTCACCTGATTACACGAGATCCTGAACAAATACTTTATGGGCTTTCTGAGAAACTGCTATAACAAATCCAACTTATAGTCGGAAGGCAAACGTTTCCCAAAAATGAAAACTTTACAAAGACATGGGCTTACTTCTCGTGCTAACCCCATGGTTCCAGCACACAGCTCTGTAGCCAAATGCTACAAACCCTCAGCATCATTGCACTCGCATAGCCTGTTACATAGTCTGCTAAATGCCAGACGACTAGACGCTTAATTTTACTTCCTGACTAATTTGTCCACATACATGTGTTCTATATATGGAGCTATTACACGTAAACTATTTTCAACTCACTACCGGAGGGATCTGAAACAATTCTTGAAAAGATTAACACTTTTAACTTTTGTGGCCCTTTGCCCTCTCCTCCAGTTAGCACACCTAAAAGGCCACAAAATATATTTTAACGGCTAAAAATAATTTCAGACAAAATATATTTTCTGACATTCTTGGCAAATATGCTGTCGTCAAACCCATCACCACAAGATTTCTAAGCTTGTAAATTTATTTGTAACAAACACAAAAATTTTGTGGCTAAAAATAGAAACAATATTTTACCTTCTATCAACAATTAGTTTGTAGCAGTACTTTCTCCAATAATACTGATTAATTCAAACACAAGAACATTCAAAACACAGATAATAACTGCAATATTACCTTAAAACACTAACAGTTTCACATAAAAACAAATGAAGCTACAATTATCTGCATTATTAGTATTTGCAGGTACGTAGCACTACTTAGAGAGCTTATCACAACTAAAAATACAATGCACCATTACAGCTGTACTTAATATTTGTGCATAATACATATCGACAGTAGAAATATGTTTGTCAATTTGTTTTCATACATGAAAGTACTTTATACTGTCTACAAACATTTTGAAGCACATACAAGAATGGTACATACCCAGGTTGAATGCGTTTCCCAAGCTTCCTTTTCATGTCAGTCAGTTATTTATTTTATTCTAAGTAAAGGAAAGAATGCATGTTAAGTTGCTGCAAGATGGTCATTTGCCACACACCAACTCAAGATGGGCAGATCAAACCTGCCCATTGGCTCAATGCCAGTGGTTATCCTGCCAATTGTAAATTTTAAGATACGACACCACATGCATCCTACACATTGTTTATATTGACAAAACTACAGAAGTGTTCAAATGTGCTCAGTTTACAAGATTATCCTGATTTTCAAATACTATTGACATAACATGCTAACTTTTGAACAAGTCATGCACACAGTACTGACTGGGCATTGTTTAGTGTTACTTGAGGCACGGAGGGTTACTCTCATCATGTTACGTGGAAGGTGGAAAGACGAAGGGACACGTGATGGGAGATTTGATAAATTGTTGGAAACCACTTGCAGAACTTGAAAATCAACTTTCATTTGGAACAGTTAACAACTGGGATAATAAAAAATGGCATTAAAATTTGTGACATACAGATTCAGCACGTCCAACTATAAAAGAAACACTGCAGACAAAACAGTTCAACAAGACACAAAAAGTGTTTATGTGAAATATCTAATCCTGAATGAGTTTGTTCTCATTAATATTCCAAAAATATATTTGTGTGTGTGCGTGCATGTGCACATACATGCATGCAATAGTTTATTTTTCTCTTTTTCCTGGATTATTTAGGTGAACTGCTGCATAACACTGTTTAAATGTAGTAAAGTTTTTTCACGTGGTAGAAAAGATGCGAGCAAGTGGGCTTCACTACTAAACACTGCAAATCGAAAGCAAACATTAAAGACCAAAAACTGCTGCCAAAACTGACCAAAATTTGGAGTTTTGGGCAGTGTGACCCTTGCACAATTCTCGCAACACAACAAAAACCAAATGAGTTTCCATTTGATGTTTTTGATGAATTAATGACACCATAATAATTTTGCAAGTACTGTACGCACATTATTTTCATTATAGTAGACGCTTGATTTTACGATATACCACGCTTCTCCTAAATAACTTTATAAACTTGATGCCCTTGTGAAGTCAAAACTAACCAATTCTGATTGCTAAAAAATTAAAAAATTGTGTATTGTGTTTAAGGGTGTTTTCCCAGTGAAGCAGTGTGTGTGTATCTAGCATAAAACCAACATGATTTTTTTGATTGAATATTAATTTCATCCAATAGGCAGACATCTTCCGAATAAAATTACCCCAGAAACACATAGGTGAGC
Source organism: Clitarchus hookeri (assembly GCA_002778355.1). Lineage (NCBI taxonomy): Eukaryota > Metazoa > Arthropoda > Insecta > Phasmatodea > Phasmatidae > Clitarchus > Clitarchus hookeri. Next base: position 369,102 of record NQII01000938.1, read on the forward strand.
TCAAAAATATTTGCAAACATACAGNTGTGTATCTAGCATAAAACCAACATGATTTTTTTGATTGAATATTAATTTCATCCAATAGGCAGACATCTTCCGAATAAAATTACCCCAGAAACACATAGGTGAGCTCAAAAATATTTGCAATACAAAACTTTCACAGAGCACCAAGTCCATTTTCAGTGACTTCTTGCAAGAAAATCAGGGGACACGTCACTGAAATATTAATGAATTCCAATAGACGCACATCTAAATAAACTCGTATTCTGCAAGGGCATACACCATGCCCCTTTGTCTCCAAATAATGCTTAAGCACAGAGCCTGAGTGCAGCGTAACTAGTGGCAAGTGCAGGTGGAATCTTACTGGAAAGTCAAAGGCTGTGGTTTTTAATAATTATTATTTAAGGTCTTACCAAAACATTTTAATGACAGTATTTATTTACCTCTGCCTAAAAAAGAGCATATTTTTAAAAATAAAATGTTATTAATTACTTTAAAAGGCAGACATTTTACAAACAGATAACCTTATATGCAAAGTATCTAGATGCATGCTGCATTGCCAACGTATATGTAAACACATGACTTGGAGGGATAAGCTTTGGTTGTGCTCTGATGAACTCGACACAAACAAGCGCAACCTTATTTTCTCTCCTTACATGGTTGGCGAGGTGGGAGATGGTTGCTCAGAAATCAGCGGGGGATCCTTGTGGCTGACTGCATAAGGGTGAAGGCAACTTGTGTAGAGGTGGTTGCAGTCCCCCTCCTTTGACATTTCCACGCACACTTTATTACGACGGCACTCACTCTAAATTGCATTGGCCACAGTTTATAACCAATATTCACCAGTTATTTTTAATTTTTCATACAGTAGCAAACCAAAAATGGAAACTACATTACAAAACCTATATTTATCACTAGTGAACTTATTTTTTAATTAATTTTGACAACTTTTTTGCATTTTACAAAGAATTTTTACTATTTTTTCTTAAATATTTTGAATTTTTTGATGGCTCTTGAGAATGACCTAGTGAAACTGCTGCTCTCATAAAATCTATACTTATAAAATCAAGGTTCTACAGAAGAAGTGATATCAGCATGAGTAATAGATAAGTATCTTATATGGCATTAATCACAAACTATAAATTATTTGTCTTTTTTTAATTACTTTTTAATTTTTATACATTGGTTATGCACTCTTTCGCAGTTACAAGATTAACATAGAAGCCTAGTGATTTTGGTAGGAGAAAAATTACTACAATATATCAATGGTTAACCAAGTAAATAATTTTAACCACCAGCTTTGACAATGTGCTATGTCACTAACACATGCAATCATCTGATCATTTCAGCAATTTAACCCAGCTCTTACATAAGTAATTGTTTTAAAATATTGACCAACCACTAGGAATGAGTTTTACTGAAACCATTAAGAAAAGCTTTATTCTGACACACTATTTGACTGCTGTTATAAAAGGTAAGTATATTCAGCAGTAGCAAACTTATTTTTTGAGAACTTCAACCACAGAAACACACGTGTTTTTAAAAAGCCAAAGCTCAGGGTACATAATGTCCACATATTTTTAAGCACAAGCTTAACTAACTATGAATGCAACTGCTGATAATGTAATTTCAACATGCTTGGTCTGTGGTCAATATAAAATTTCTTTTCTATCTTTTGCAGGTACTATGCAGCTGACTACTAATAATAATGATGGAAGCGACCAAGAGATGAACAGACATCTGAACATTCATTTCTTCACACAGGATGTTTGAAGAAAACAGTGAACTACAATTAATTAATAATAAAGAAGTGACGAAATTACAGGTACTCAAGAGAGCAAAGTAACGCATATAAAATTGAGATGACAGCTGTCAAACAGAGACCACAAACCAGAAAACAAAAAGACCAAAAACTACTAGGCAAAATCAACAAAATACACAATACAGTGATCACAAAAAAAAAAAAAAATCTCATTGCTAAATAACAAAATGATCATTTTGAACATGACCTGAAACAGTTTTTTCTTTTGTTAATAACAATTATGTAGAGCATAATAAAAGATTGAACAAAATTTGGGAATGTTCAACAAAGTGTTATCTGATTATCGATATTGGTATCAGTATAAGAAAAAAATTGTATTGGAATTACTATAATTTAAATGAGAAAACTTATTTCACAATAGAAATAAACAACACTTTTTAAAATTTTACTTTAAAGTTGTTTATTTGCATTACATTATTGTGCAATATCATGAAGGCACACAGTATTAATAAAAGGCATGGCTTCATATGATGGTTTGAAAATGAGGTAAAACACAGTATGTCTGTAACCAACAAACAGATTTCAATCATCATCAAAAATCTTTACTATTACAAGCAGCTTTGACTATATTCAAGATGGCACATTCCACAGCTGATTACAATATTTTCACAGCATGCTTTGTGTTTTTTTTAAGTTGTCAGTTGAATAAATTTTTAAAATAAATAAAATTACAAAACTAATAAAAAAAATTATTAAAATTTTTAGCATACATATTTCTTTATTTTTATTGGATCATCTTTCACCAGAATATTATATAAAGTAAATACATGATAAACGTTTTTATCAGACTACGCAAGTGGTTTCCTGTCAAGTTCTAGGTATGCACCATATCTGCAAGTTTTATAAGTGTCAAAGAGTTTTAATAAAATAATGAGCATTTCTTTTTTGTAATTGGTTGGGAGAAACCACTTTACATATATGGAAGACATACCCACATAACTTGACAATTTTATGGACTTTTTTTTATAATAGTATGGAATGTTTTTTTTAAAATATTTATAAGTACTGCTGCAATGGTAACAAAAATTAGAATAATAAACATGTCACACACAAGTTAAAAGAAAGTTACGAGATTACCATTTTTAAATTTGAACAAACTTTAGAATAAATATAATGTTCAAAACATAAAACAATTCTCACACTATATGGATGAACATGATTCCATATGCAGCTGATTCAAGTGTATATGTTTCATCTGCTGTGAGATGGAATTATATCCAAAATGTATAAGCAGTAACAGGATGTAATGTATTACATCATAGAAAATGTGGTTTGTTATATTACTGTAACTATTTACAGCAATTAACAATAGTGGTCAATAAATACCAAATGATTACTTTGTCACAAAAAACAATTATTACCTTCAATAATGCATAAAAAAAAAAAAAAAAAAAAATAGATTGAATATTTTCTTGACTGCTTTTTAATGACCTGAATATTTACTCACAGAACATAGTTCTTACTATTTAAAGATGAAAAAACATTTTCCACCGAAAATCAAAAGCCAATTGTTGTACTAANAAAAAAAAAAAAAAAAAAAAAAATTTACAAAACTTTATTAACTTACCTGGATATTTCTGCTTTGGTTCCTAAGCATGTGATATTTATAAAGACCATTCAAGAAAAACTAGAATGTACATACACTAAAAACTACAGACCAGACTACATAAGCATAACAGTTCTTTAAAAAGATCACTTAACAGTAGGTACATCTTTAATAGTAAACATTATCTTGTTTGTGGCAGACTTATAATTTTACTTTCAAAATAACAACCTATTTTAGTTCACAGTATTTATCACATATTCGCATGCTGTTTCCACGAAGCCAGCGTTTAAGAAAATATAATGTCCATTAATATCACATCTTATTGTTCCTGCAGAAACCCAAAATATATGTTCCAACATCAGCAATACTTTTGGCCAAGATTATAGGAACACAATGCAATTTGGTTTTGTGAATTTCAGGCTCTCAAACTCCAGTTTGTTGTAAAATCATTGTGTTAAACTAACACATGATTGAAAGTTATACTTTTACAAGAGGGGTAAGGATAAAATTAAAAGTAGAAAGTCTTTACCCACCATGGCAGGTGGGAATTATCACCCCAATTACATGTCTGTGAAGTGCAAATTAACACAGTCGAACTTTGATCTCGGACAAACCAATTTCTGCTTCACTGATTTCTCCTGTAAGACAGCCCAGCTTATTTTCCCAATAGTATAAATGTTTTCCAGAGGCTAACTCTGACAATACTGATGCCCTTTGATTAGGTTCTCATGTTCCTGATCAGCACACAGATTTTGCATCAAAATGCATGCCTACATCTGTTAAATGCCTTTTCAGTCAACAAGACAAAATAGAAAGTTAAAAACTACAATAAATCATATTTCTCTGTTCTGAAATTTTTTAAACAATAAGGAAACACCTAATTATATATTTAACAAAATGAAAAGATAAAAAAATAAATTTTTTTAAGTCAATTCTTTATAAAACTAGGTACGTATTTCTTCCATTAAGCACGAGTATTGAAGCAGCATAATTTTGAACCACAAATTCAAATTCTTATATGTAAATTATTATTACTTCAGCAATTAAAAAATCTTCATTCTGGCAAACTAATATGTTACTCGTATTACCAGAAAAAGTATACTATATTCAGCAGTAGCACACTTTGCTTTGAAAACTTCAACCAACAAACAGACATGCTGTATTAGATGGCTGCGTAGTCATAAATAAGATAGAGTAATGCCTCTTATTACCGGATCTCTAATCAGCGGACTTGGTATTTATCGGGCAAAATCCGAAGCACAATTATTTTTATAGCAGTGTCCACTTGCCGCTTGTAGGTTGTGAAAAGTGTTGTTCGGTGGCANAAATCCGAAGCACAATTATTTTTATAGCAGTGTCCACTTGCCGCTTGTAGGTTGTGAAAAGTGTTGTTCGGTGGCAAGATATGCACACATGTGAACAACTGTGTTAGGCAGGTGGGTGGCAGTTTTTTTACAATTGTGCAATGGCTCTGCTGCGGGCGTCTGCTACAGCAGTGACCATAATTTGTGACATGCGTAACATTTCCTTGTAGCTTGACGATTGTCAGGGTTTGTGTTTGAAATGTTTATTTATAAATACCTAAACAGATGAAATTCTGACTGCTCTTCAAGCATGAATGATCAGCATTTTTTGCTGTGTAGGATCTCATAACTAGGGCCTAGAAATTCATGCAACTGTGAAATAACGCAAAATACTAAGAAATTACATTTATTCGCAAAATTTTGTAATAATTCCCGTATTCGCGAAACATAGACAAAATTGCTTATGTAAGGTGTACCTAAAACCACAATGCGTGCTTCTTTTACCAAGAAAACTCTTACAAACATTAAGTTTTACAATTTTCCATTTGTTATACAGCGTTACCTCTCATTTACTTCACAAACGTGCAGGTAACAAAACTATTTGCGTGGTGATCACGTTGTTGACTATAAAAACATAAATAAAATTTTACGCCATGAAAAAAATTCATAATCGATTGGTAGCAAGGTTGAAAGATTATCGTTGCACATACAATTCGGTATATAATGAGCCAAATCACTATAGCGCTCATTCACGGGCAGAATCACACCTACATGTATTTATGGATAAACACCTGTAACCAAAAATGTTGGTGATATGACAAAAGTAATTAATACGTATATACAACACAGATGGGTATTTTTTTTTTGTGGAATGTAATAACTAAGCACCATTAAACATTTGCAAAGTATTTGTTAACACTACCGACTTACTCACCTTCTGTGCTTTGTGGTTAGGTTCTTAATAACTAACAAATACAGCATTTGTAACTATTGAGCCAGGGTGGTGATCATAGTTGGCTGCTTGCGTCACAAAACTAGTTAAGAATGCCAAAAATAGTTATTGTTTTAGATCATGCCCTGGGGTTTGAAAGTGACCTGGCTTTTGTGTTTTATAAACTGAATAAAATGCAAATACTGCAATGTAAACATTGAGTGGGCGCAAAAAAGACACGTGCTTAAATACTGTTGTGCCACACACACTGTGATTTAGTGATAGGTACTGGAGGACATAAATACAATATATTCATTCATTGTGTCTTTCCACAAGAAATGTATTCCAGGATGAGGAATTGTGTATTATCTGTACAGAAGACTACTTTAAAAGGCAGCGTGCATAGGTTTTTAAAGCACATATTTGGGTTATTTTTTGAACACAAATCATGTATTAACTTTACAGGACTCAAGTTGTTACACTGCATTAAAAGTTCCTACAGAATAATTTTTTTGGGGTTTCAGTGCTTAGTATATTTTGCATGTTTCAGTTTATGATGATTCTGTAATTCTAAGTGATTACATAAATTTTACCTTGTACCTAATTTACTGTTCAATCAATAAAATGATAATTTTTTGTCAGCTGTTTTGAACACATTTAAAATAAAATGTGAAATACTATAACTTCAAGAACTGTTACGTATGACAGGATTGTGTTTGGACTCAGAATCTGTAAAATATGGTACAAGAACTGACCCATCACTATACTTGGCACTGCTTTACTTTCAAACAGTAGCTTGCACACCTAAATGTCAAGTTTGAGAGCCTGAAGTTACTCCTACACCTTTTTAAACTTCTCCAGAAAATGAAACGCACATATACTCACACTGTTTACATTAATGTTGACGTTTCATTAGAGCATGGGTTTCCGGTTACAATATTCTGAAACAAACATTTCATTAAGAGGTTACTCGTGTTGTTTGAAAGAAGTGTATTTCAATAAATGATTTCTTAAGACAGTACATATGTTTCCAATTCATACAATCAGATACAAGAAATAAATGTAGTTAAACTATTGTTCTCAATTTGTAATTTACTGTAATTAACAAAATTTTAATGTTAATTTCTTGTGCACATACATAAAATTTAATGGGAAATGTGAGTTTCAGTAATTTAAGGTTGCTGTTAAGATAGCAGAATTTAAACTGCTATAACTAAACAAAACAAAGCATTAAAGTTAAGTACAACTACAAATTTTGCTGAGCACAACACTAGTTTTGCACAAAAGAATAATCAAAATCTTTTGGTAGTTTAAACAAGTTTTCTTTGACAGACGTCATGATGCTTGCAGTAGAACTGAAGAGGAGTACTGGCATTATTTTGGGAAAACTGCAAATATACTGAGAAATACCCTGGCAAGAAAATATATTGGGATGTTTTTCAAAAAGGGTGTGTGTTTGATGAACAAGACATTTCACTTAATGCAAGATTTTTATGTTCATACAGTTGTCAAGGAAGAAAATTTTCAATGCAACAGCATGCATAAATGCTACAAAATAAGAGCATGATGGAGAGAATGGATAAATCCTCTATGACCTGCTTTAATGAAGAGTTACACTTGTAAACAGCAAACAAAATACTGTGTACAACTCAGTTTTCATGCCACCTTGGCCTACTTCAATCAGATTCTTCTGATAATAGGAGCTGTGAGATTCACTCTCTCCCTACTATCAATAAGTAGGGGCATGCTAAATTCGCATTTGCGATAAAACAAATTGTTATGCAAATTTTTGTGTAACAAATAAACTTGATTTCCAACTTTTCGTGAAAATAATACAAAAAGTTGGAAAAAACCCTTTTTAGCCGTAAATAGTAGAGTATCGGTTTGATTGCCAGTTTTCATTTCACAAATTCTCCTGCGTGAGATAATATCAATTAAATAAGTGAATAAAGAAATGGGGAAATTAAGTTATAACCTCGCTTCTGCTAGGAAACCATCCCTGCCAAGGAATATCCCATGGTATTTTCCTCAGCAGAAAATATATGGACTGTTGTTATATTTCAAAACATTTATTCTCCATCAACACAGAAACACTATAAAAATAGCCTAAGTTAATGACAAAATCACTTGTTTAAACACAGATTACGTGTGTAATGTAAACAAAAAAAAATCCATAGAGATCGTTCAGCGCTGCTGTTAGTAACTCAAAATTTCCTGTGGTTTCAACTATCAATAGTAGCACGGTGAAAGATCACCGGTGGTCATATTGCAACATAGTGTATCCGCAAGGAACAAAAAATAAATCTTTTGGAAGCTTCTACAATCGTAGACGGAAATATGTCAACACATTTTTAAAATTAATCTTTAAATTTTGTATTGCCATCTGTTCCAGTTTTGGTTTGATTTCGCGTATGTTGTGTGGGTAAAGTTAGTTTTGTGTGAATATTTAGACACTTTGTATGATGTAATTTTCTTTTTAAAATGTTGAAACCTGCTGTTACTGCAAAGCAATGTGCGGCAGAATTTTTAAAACATGGCTTGTATGTAAGTGATGACAAAACTATATTTTGTACATTTTGGAATGCATCAGTAACTTGGGACTGTAGAGACTCAGTTATAGAGCACATTAAAAGTGAAAGTGGGAAAGAGAGAAAGAGGAGGAGGAGGACGAGGAGGAAGAAGAAGAAATAAAAATTTAAAGTTACAGTTTTTAGTCTTTATGTCTCGTTCCATAAACTGTTACTGTTATTTTCACGTGGTTTTGTTTATATTTACGTAGTTAACCAAAAATAATGCCACTTTAATAGAAAAATAAAAAACAGATTCTTAAGAATGTATAAAAATAAACATCCAAAGTACATGCCCCTATCAACTAGACACAAGCACCTGTTTATTTTCATGTATTCAAAATAATTCTTTAGCTGGGATTATGATGCAGTTGACACCGGGCTGCTTGTCTGACAGTTAAGTGGTATTATGCAACACCAAGAAAGTTGGCAACTATGTTTTCTTTTGAGAATTATCTTGATGCAAAATAAGATAATCTATGGATGTGCGTAGGTGTGGAATACTATGGAAAATATTAATGGTGGGTGTAACATACAACTCCTTCTGTAACATACAACTGATTAGATAATTTGGAGAGTTATGGAACAAAGGTATTCAGTTAGTGTAACAGGTAGTCAGAAAGCTAAGCACTTGCTACAGTGGCAAACAATGGTAGCTACAGCAAAGAGCAAGCAATCTGTGTTCAAGGAAACTGCAGGGAAGCTAGAGGTCAAACAAGGTAGTGTCTGTGATCGACAAAGGTGATGGAGTGGAGGTAGAATGAATTCACAATATGATGATACAATATTAATGTATGTACTATGATAGAAATAATTTAATTCTATAATGGATTACATATTGTGGTGCGATAGGGAATACGTGATTGTTTAATACTGAAATTTCTCAATGCATGTGTATTCATGATTGGCAGCCTTTTAGTACAATGTGTCAATGTGCGCTAATTCTGGAACCTCCAGACATATTATTCTATTTAATAGAATCTAANAAATCCGAAGCACAATTATTTTTATAGCAGTGTCCACTTGCCGCTTGTAGGTTGTGAAAAGTGTTGTTCGGTGGCGAGATATGCACACATGTGAACAACTGTGTTAGGCAGGTGGGTGGCAGTTTTTTTACAATTGTGCAATGGCTCTGCTGCGGGCGTCTGCTACAGCAGTGACCATAATTTGTGACACGCGTAACATTTCCTTGTAGCTTGACGATTGTCAGGGTTTGTGTTTGAAATGTTTATTTATAAATACCTAAACAGATGAAATTCTGACTGCCCTTCAAGCATGAATGATCAGCATTTTTCGCTGTGTAGGATCTCATAACTAGAGCCTAGAAATTCATGCAACTGTGAAATAACGCAAAATACTAAGAAATTACATTTATTCGCAAAATTCTGTAATAATTCCCGTATTCGCGAATCATAGACAAAATTGCTTATGTAAGGTGTACCTAAAACCACAATGCGTGCTTCTTTTACCAAGAAAACTCTTACAAACATTAAGTTTTACAATTTTCCATTTGTTATACAGCGTTACCTCTCATTTACTTCACAAACGTGCAGGTAACAAAACTATTTGCGTGGTGATCACGTTGTTGACTATAAAAACATAAATAAAATTTTACGCCATGAAAAAAATTCATAATCGATTGGTAGCAAGGTTGAAAGATTATCGTTGCACATACAATTCGGTATATAATGAGCCAAATCACTATAGCGCTCATTCACGGGCAGAATCACACCTTCATGTATTTATTGATAAACACCTGTAACCAAAAATGTTGGTGATATGACAAAAGTAATTAATACGTATATACAACACAGATGGGTATTTTTTTTTTGTGGAATGTAATAACTAAGCACCATTAAACATTTGCAAAGTATTTGTTAACACTACCGACTTACTCACCTTCTGTGCTTTGTGGTTAGGTTCTTAATAACTAACAAATACAGCATTTTTAACTATTGAGCCAGGGTGGTGATCATAGTTGGCTGCTTGCGTCGCAAAACTAGTTAAGAATGCCAAAAATTGTTATTGTTTTAGATCATGCCCTGGGGTTTGAAAGTGACTGGTTTTTGTGTTTTATAAACTGAATAAAATGCAAATACTGCAATGTAAACATTGAGTGGGCGCAAAAAAGATACGTGCTTAAATACTGTTGTGCCACACACACTGTGATTTAGTGATAGGTACTGCAGGACATAAATATAATGTATTCATTCATTGTGTCTTTCCACAAGAAATGTATTCCAGGATGAGGAATTGTGTATTATCAGTACAGAAGACTACTTTAAAAGGCAGCGTGCTTAGGTTTTTATAGCACATATTTGGGTTATTTTTTTAACACAAATCATGTATTAACTTTACAGGACTCAAGTTGTTACACTGCATTAAAAGTTCCTACAGAATAATTGTTTTGGGGTTTCAGTGCGTAGTATATTTTGCATGTTTCAGTTTATGATGATTCTGTAATTCTAAGTGATTACATAAATTTTACCTTGTACCTAATTTACTGTTCAATCAATAAAATGTGAAAAACTATAACTTCAAGAACTGTTACGTATGACAGGATTGTGTTTGGACTCAGAATCCGTAAAATATGGTACAAGACTATACTTGGCACTGCTTTACTTTCAAACAGTAGCTTGCACACCTAAATGTCAAGTTTGAGAGCCTGAAGTTACTCCTACACCTTTTTAAACTTCTCCTGAAAATGAAACGCACATATACTCACACTGTTTACATTAATGTTGACGTTTCATTAGAGCATGGGTTTCCGGTTACAATATTCTGAAACAAACATTTCATTAAGAGGTTACTCGTGTTGTTTGAAAGAAGTGTATTTCAATAAATGATTTCTTAAGACAGTACATATGTTTCCAATTCATACAATCAGATACAAGAAATAAATGTAGTTAAACTATTGTTCTCAATTTGTAATTTACTGTAATTAACAAAATTTTAATGTTAATTTCTTGTGCACATACATAAAATTTAATGGGAAATGTGAGTTTCAGTAATTTAAGGTTGCTGTTAAGATAGCAGAATTTAAACTGCTATAACTAAACCAAACACAGCATTAAAGTTAAGTACAACTACAAATTTTGCTGAGCACAACACTAGTTTTGCACAAAAGAATAATCAAAATCTTTTGGTAGTTTAAACAAGTTTTCTTTGACAGACGTCATGATGCTTGCAGTAGAACTGAAGAGGAGTACTGGCATTATTTTGGGAAAACTGCAAATATACTGAGAAATACCCTGGCAAGAAAATATATTGGGATGTTTTTCAAAAAGGGTGTGTGTTTGATGAACAAGACATTTCACTTAATGCAAGATTTTTATGTTCATACAGTTGTCAAGGAAGAAAATTTTCAATGCAACAGCATGCATAAATGCTGCAAAATAAGAGCATGATGGAGAGAATGGATAAATCCTCTATGACCTGCTTTAATGAAGAGTTACACTTGTAAACAGCAAACAAAATACTGTGTACAACTCAGTTTTCATGCCACCTTGGCCTACTTCAATCAGATTCTTCTGATAATAGGAGCTGTGAGATTCACTCTCTCCCTACTATCAATAAGTAGGGGCATGCTAAATTCGCATTTGCGATAAAACAAATTGTTATGCAAATTTTTGTGTAACAAATAAACTAGATTTCCAACTTTTCGTGATAATAATACAAAAAGTTGGAAAAAAACCCTTTTTAGCCGTAAATAGTGGAGTATCGGTTTGATTGCCAGTTTTCATTTCACAAATTCTCCTGCGTGAGATAATATTAATTAAGTAAGTGAATAAAGACATGGGGAAATTAAGTTATAACCTCGCTTCTGCTAGGAAATCATCCCTGCCAAGGAATATCCCATGGTATTTTCCTCAGCAGAAAAGATACAGACTTTTGTTATATTTCAAAACATTTGTTCTCCATCAACACAGAAACACTATAAAAATAGCCTAAGTTAATGACAAAATCACTTGTTTAAACACAGATTACGTGCGTAATGTAAACAAAAAAAAAAAAGTCCATAGAGATCGTTCAGCGCTGCTGTTCGTAACTCAAAATTTCCTGTGGTTTCAACTATCAATAGCAGCACGGTGAAAGATCACCGGTGGTCATATTGCAACATAGTGCATCCGCAAGGAACAAAAAATAAATCTTTTGGAAGCTTCTACAATCGTAGATGGAAATATGTCAACACATTTTTAAAATCAATCTTTAAATTTTGTATTGCCACCTGTTCCGGTTTTGGTTTGATTTTGCGTATGTTGTGTGGGTAAAGTTAGTTTTGTGTGAATATTTAGACACTTTGTACGATGTAATTTTCTTTTTAAAATGTTGAAACCTGCTGTTACTGCAAAACAATGTGCGGCAGAATTTTTAAAACATGGCTTGTATGTAAGTGATGACAAAACTATATTTTGTACATTTTGGAATGCATCAGTAACTTGGGACTGTAGAGACTCAGTTGTAGAGCACATTAAAAGTGAAAGAGGGAAAGAGAGAAAGAGGAGGAGGACAAGGAGGAAGAAGAAGCAATAAAAATTTAAAGTTACAGTTTTTAGTCTTTATGTCTCGTTCCATAAACTGTTACTGTTATTTTCATGTGGTTTTGTTTATATTTACATAGTTAACAGTTAACCAAAAATAATGCCACTTTAATAGAAAAATAAAAAACAGATTCTTAAGAATGTATAAAAATAAACATCCAAAGTGCATGCCCCTATCAACTAGACACAAGCACCTGTTTATTTTCATGTATTCAAAATAATTCTTTAGCTGGGATTATGATGCAGTTGACACCGGGCTGCTTGTCTGACAGTTAAGTGGTATTATGCAACACCAAGAAAGTTGGCAACTATGTTTTCTTTTGAGAATTATCTTGATGCAAAATAAGATAATCTATGGATGTGCGTAGGTGTGGAATACTATGGAAAATATTAATGGTGGGTGTAACATACAACTCCTTCTGTAACATACAACTGATTAGATAATTTGGAGAGTTATGGAACAAAGGTATTCAGTTAGTGTAACAGGTAGTCAGAAAGCTAAGCACTTGCTACAGTGGCAAACAATGGTAGCTACAGCAAAGAGCAAGCAATCTGTGTTCAAGGAAACTGCAGGGAAGCTAGAGGTCAAACAAGGTAGTGTCTGTGATCGACAAAGGTGATGGAGTGGAGGTAGAATGAATTCACAATATGATGATACAATATTAATGTATGTACTATGATAGAAATAATTTAATTCTATAATGGATTACATGTTGTGGTGCGATAGTGAATACGTGATTGTTTAATACTGAAATTTCTCAATGCATGTGTATTCATGATTGGTAGCCTTTTAGTACAATGTGTCAATGTGCGCTAATTCTGGAACCTCCAGACATATTATTCTATTTAATAGAATCTAANAGCCTTTTAGTACAATGTGTCAATGTGCGCTAATTCTGGAACCTCCAGACATATTATTCTATTTAATAGAATCTAAGATGCCATCGATTCTATGCCACACCTAGTTCTTTAGTGAAAATCCTAAGAAAAAATTACTGGTACACGTAAAAGACTACAGGTTAAACCATCACTTCAGTAGGAAATTTACTTTCTGTGGGAAGTTTGAAATTTCATTTTGCCTTCAATAGAAATGGTTTTCCATCCAAAAAAGTATATTTCACTCTATAAAATGATAATACTGTGCTTTTGGAAGCAAATAATAGCATTGCCTGCTTCTCTCCAGTGACCCTATTCAATTATTGATTTCTGAAAGCTTACCAGCCGCTGTATTGCTATTATATTGTGCAAAAATTATCACACTTGTTTCAAAGAAACAAAATATTGTGCACATTTTTCTGTTGCTATAAAAGCACTGCATTTTAATCCAATTGCTCTACAAATACGTCATGGCCGATGCACGCACAATCATTTGAAATGTTAATCACAGCCATAGTTTTTATGTTGAAAACTGAATCGCAATGTAAACCACCACTATTTATTTTATAGTATCATTGACTGCATTTTTAGAATAATATTGCTACTGTAATTCAAATTTTTAAGCTACACCATTCACAAATTGCTTTCATTAAAAAATAATCTGTAGACTATTTTCACGAAGCCATAATCTCACATAATGCGATCGTTGAACGTGCTGTTTCACCAGAATGTAGTTGCGGCATGATTCGCTACATAGCTGCGCTGTTACTCAGAGGTAGTTGCTGCACTGTTACTCCTCCCCGTGCAGTTGCTAGATAGCAGCGTTGTTCCTTACATCAAAGATACAGCGCATAATCCTAGCTACTGTTTTCACAAAGACATATCCACCTGATTAGCTACCACGGGAATATGCATTGTTTTGTGGAGGACGTTTTTANCTACTGTTTTCACAAAGACATATCCACCTGATTAGCTACCACGGGAATATGCATTGTTTTGTGGAGGACGTTTTTAACGTTAAAAAGAGCATAAATGCTACATGTTTTGTTACAAAATTACTGCGAAAAACAATATTTCATGTTTTGCATACAATTCCGCCTATAAAACAAGTAACTTATGTGATCGATTTCATGTAGTATGTACACCTTATCATTTTATTCATGACCTTCACAAGTATTTTTTAAAATTTATCTACCTTATTTAAAAAACAGAAAATTTATATTAAAATTTAAGATGAATGGCAAGGCCATACAAACTAAAAATAATTATTCAAATAAATAGTACAGTTGCAATAAAAATATTTTCAGGCCAAAAAAATTGATGGCACTTAATTCTAAGCCACACCCTTGTTTTTCAAAAATATTTTCGGAAAAAATGTGTGGTTTGGCTAGAGTAAATACGATATACCACATTCAGAACTGTATATTTCCAAGGCAGTGAGCTTTAGTAATTTTTTTTTAAAGAAGTGTGTGTGTGAAATTATTTTTAATGTGTGTCACAGGTTACAAATTTGTCTGAATTTGGAAAGATTAAGTGTACCAATATCTAGTTAAGATTTGCAGATTTTTAATACAAATTGGTTGGCAAATACTAGTGCTTTAATCAGGCCATCAGTGATTAAATATATAGGTTATAAATTTGTAAATATGAATCACTAAGAAACCCATACGAAAGTTCAGTTTTTACCCCAGAAACATTTAACATTTGCTGGAAATATATTTTGAATGCAATCAATTTGTAATTTTGAAGACAACCCCATCTACATAGTTAATATTTCACATATAAAAATTTTCTAACTGAGTTACACAGAACAAATACAAAATTACTTAAAAATTTTAATGTCTGAGAAAGCAGGCAAATTAGTTATATCCATAACTTATGTTTTTATACAAAAAAAAAAAGAAGAGGGAAAGAGACAATACAAAAATATAAGGTCAAGTGAAAAAATTAATATATAGTTTTTGTTACATTTCCTTTACTGCTGAGTACAAATAACAAACGTGAGTTCCAAATCACTTGAATAACAACTTGGTGCTCGGAAACTAAGTCATGCTGGAGATTGGGTCCAAACTATCACCAGACCAGTAGCCTCATTACACAATCACAGCCAAAGAATATCCATCAATCAAATGTATTTTTTCTGCTAGTTCAAAGGCAAATGCAAGGAATTTCTCTGAATCTGTAGGGAAAAACACAATTTTTTTTAATACGTCATTGATTCTAAATAATTTATAATGTTAAGAACTAAATAAATAAAATACATATGTAGATAGAACTACAACCAGCNTGAATTTGGAAAGATTAAGTGTACCAATATCTAGTTAAGATTTGCAGATTTTTAATACAAATTGGTTGGCAAATACTAGTGCTTTAATCAGGCCATCAGTGATTAAATATATAGGTTATGAATTTGTAAATATGAATCACTAAGAAACCCATACGAAAGTTCAGTTTTTACCCCAGAAACATTTAACATTTGCTGGAAATATATTTTGAATGCAATCAATTTGTAATTTTGAAGACAACCCCATCTACATAGATAATATTTCACATATAAAAATTTTCTAACTGAGTTACACAGAACAAATACAAAATTACTTAAAAATTTTAATGTCTGAGAAAGCAGGCAAATTAGTTATATCCATAACTTATGTTTTTATACAAAAAAAAAAAGAAGAGGGAAAGAGACAATACAAAAATATAAGGTCAAGTGAAAAAATTAATATATAGTTTTTGTTACATTTCCTTTACTGCTGAGTACAAATAACAAACGTGAGTTCCAAATCACTTGAATAACAACTTGGTGCTCGGAAACTAAGTCATGCTGGAGATTGGGTCCAAACTATCACCAGACCAGTAGCCTCATTACACAATCACAGCCAAAGAATATCCATCAATCAAATGTATTTTTTCTGCTAGTTCGAAGGCAAATGCAAGGAATTTCTTTGAATCTGTAGGGAAAAACACAATTTTTTTTAATAGGTCATTGATTCTAAATAATTTATAATGTTAAGAACTAAATAAATAAAATACATATGTAGATAGAACTACAACCAGCTATAAACCAAAATCACTTATCCCAAAATTTTTGTATGTGCACATATTATAAATTATTTTGTTGCAAAAATACGGACATTAGCTACAATTTATAAAATAAAGATTGTAGATAATTGTGGTTCCTAAGTTTGATAGTCCTTTTGAATGGTGTGAATTTCATAATGGAATACAGACCACATGGTATTTACAACATATTGTTAGTTTAACAATGACACAATAATGACTCCAGAAACGGTTTCATTTTCTTTCAATCTGAGGCATTCCTTGTGATGAAATGTTGGTAACGAGAATAATAAAGCATTACCAGATAAAAGCACATCCTATGCACGTGTAGTTACTATGGATATACTGACAAGCACAAAATGCACACAAACACACACACATACACATACACACACCCATANATAAAAGCACATCCTATGCACGTGTAGTTACTATGGATATACTGACAAGCACAAAATGCACACAAACACACACACACACCCATACACACANTACACACACACACACAAAATTACATCCTTACATTACTATTAGCCTGTGCTTGAGACATCCAACTACTGCAAACTTGTGCTTGGAATATCATAATGAACAACAGATTAGTAAGCAGAAGCGAGAAAACGGGCTTTGCACTTAGAAGAGAAACTGCACATATATGATTATAATGTTCCCGCAGTGCAATGCATGTTTTCATACACAACACTTATCTTGAACACTACATGGGTGGCTGTCTCTTCAACACTTTGTGGTTCCACATAACAGAATATACTGCACATAACAGGGAGTTTGCAGCATTGCTTTGGATTCTGAATGTTTCAGAAGCAACTGATTGCTTCAAACAAGAGTTTTACAACAGTGCAGAGTAATGTCCTATTATGTTAAGGTTGTCAAATAACCTTACAATAAAGTTAAATTTAACACTACACTTGAATTGTTACGGTTTTCATAACACTTCACAATTTTACCACTGAAAATAATAGCACAGGCTTAGTTTTGTTCTGAATTGATCACTTTTATAACTGTTAATTGTAACACACAAAGTATGAAGATATTCATGTTGTGTCTGCATGGTGCAAAGTTTTTTTTAAAACATCTTCATCATAGTAGCGTAGCACATTGCTGTTATGGTACTTTGCAAGATGAAAATATAATCCCGTCCTAGTTTTCAGTGGAACCTAAAACAAAAATGCAAATGCATATTGTAATCACACAAAACCTAACAAATGAAATGAATCAAAAACAGAACAATTGATTGAGTGGAAAGGGCTTATTAACGTCCCCCAGTGTTATGCATGAAGGCTTACAAACTAACATATGACCTAACTTAAACTAACACCCATGCCTTACCTGGGATTTGAACCCACAACCTCCTGCACCCCAGACCGGCGGCGCACCAACCGAATGCGCCATAGGAGGTCGGCTCAAAACAGAAAAAATTTAAATTCTTTAATTTACCTTAAAATGCACCTCTGGAAAAGCCCTCTATAATGCGTGGCACATGGCAATCAAAACCGACAATATCCAACATTTTCGGATCAGATGGACAAGCTACCATCACTTTGGAGGATGCAAAGGCACAAGTCACATACCTGAAAAAACAAAGTTAAAATCTAAACATATTTTTCATGAAATAAAAACACTTAACAAATATCAATGGTTCAATGATTATAGCTTGTTACAAATCTACTTAAGTACCAGGTGAGAGCACAGAATGTATATCACATTGCTTTAATGTAGGCTTAAAACTGTGTCTTCCAAAGAAAATTTATTTATNGGTGAGAGCACAGAATGTATATCACATTGCTTTAATGTAGGCTTAAAACTGTGTCTTCCAAAGAAAATTTATTTATATAAATAATTTTTTTATACCCAATGATCAAAATATTATAGCAGGAAGCAGATAATCTACCATGCTCTNTTTATTTATATAAATAATTTTTTTATACCCAATGATCAAAATATTATAGCAGGAAGCAGATAATCTACCATGCTCTTCTGTAAATTTTATTTGAAAACTGTAATGTGTGGTCATTATTTTACTAATAACATTATCTAGCAGGTATATTATATTTAAAAATAATACTATCACAACAGCATTTCTTATTTGAATAATTAAAATTGTACCAAATACAAAGCCAACAGATAGTTCTGGGTTAATCACTTCAATTCAGCACTTATTGCATCACTAATATGCAGCATACAGTATTTTCCCCTAACAGCAATGAATATATAAACCTAAGTATTGAAAGAGCAAGGCATGTTTTTATGTACCATTAAGTGACTCAACAAGTGCAATGCAGCATAAATGATGCTTAATTGTTTCTGTCTTGATTCAGATTTTAAGAATTTTAGTTTTGTTTCAACAGTGTGGCATTTGAACTTGGGAGTGTTTTTTGGATATTAATTTTTTTCTTAGTTTTTCAAAATATTATTATTTGAGTCGACCTTATAGCCAAATGGCTGAAGTCAGGTTTAGTTTGGTTTGCCTCGGCGGCTGAGTTCTGGCAGACATTTAGAGTAGCTACGGGTCTTGCTGAGCTGGACTTCTGTCTGGCCAGCTGAAGCATGTGAGTTTTGGCTGACAGGATGCGCAAGCCTGGCAGGCGGCTGTGGCATGCCGAGCCGAGCCACATGGCTGTAGTGCGTGAACTTGATGGCACCCCGAGGGGTGAGGAAGTGGTGAGGTAGGCAGTGGTGGGGACTGGTGGGAGTGAGAGCGTGCGCATGGGTGCTGATGACCGACTGACTAGCAACAGGCTGGTACAGCATGGGCGCGTAGGAATCGCTGACGAGTGAGTGTGGTTTGGCAAGAGTGATCCGCTTGACACGCAGAGTTAACTGCATTATGTTTCTGGTGTTACTGAGCAGTGGATCATAGGCACAGTGTGAAGAGAAGTCAAAGGGCTGGAGGAGCCCTTTTTCAGCAGCGAGCATGTAGACCACAGAGCATAAGTATCAGAGAATAAGTATAATCCATTCACGGTATCTTCGATACTTTTGAAAAGAACCTTTGAAAAATCACCCTAGCCGTTAGCCACATGCATATAACATTACAAACAGCGGCGAGCGCGGATACAGTTATGCCGTTAGGTTGCCAGCACAAAGAGAGGAAATAGTTCTAAAGTTTTAATGTAATTGTTAATTTATCACTTACAAATGGATTTCGAAAAGACTTGTATCTTATTATGCCAATTATTAATGAC
>NQII01000938.1:389685-413842 GCA_002778355.1 Clitarchus hookeri
GTTTTTCGTTTGCATCACATATTCTTTTGTGTGAAATCCTCAAGATTAAAAACTTTACGCTTGTGGAATATCCATTAATAATATATACATTACTTTTATGATGGGTACGTGCATGTACGAACACATGTACTCACAAACAGTGGAATGTAAACATTGCCATGTGACTGCCACATGGCAATGTTTGTTTACTCTTTGGCAGAAGGATACGAAATGGGCTGGAAAGTAGATCTTTAGCAGGGCTTCAGAAAATCTTGAAGTTACCGTGAATACATTATATGATTAAACTGCCAGCTAGTTTCTGTAGGTTCGGGGAATCAACTCGGCAATTATGGCATACAAGGTACGCTGGTAAAGTTCTTGTTGAATAAATAGGATTAATGATGTTTTCGTTTCATTAGGTTTGCCTGTCAGTGGTGTTTTTTGACACAATGATTTTAGTAACCTTCTGCATAAGACAGACTTTTGAAGGAACAATTTAATGTTGAAGTTGTATAAATCTGAGCAGAAGGTTCATTCCTTTTTTTATTTTAACTGAAGAATTATATGTTTTTTTGTACACCTAACTTGATAGGTTATTTATTTGTTTCTGATTTTAATTTCTCAAGGAATGTAACGACTTGTATTGAGATTTATTTCCGAGTAAATGTCCAGATAATAAAGTTCTACTTATTTTTATTCTTTAGAAGTTTGGATAAACCCCTTTCTGATAATTGTTTATTTGTTTATTTATTTATTATCTTGACAGAGTCCCATATTGATCCAGTAGTTAAGGTTCCTCTTGCCGAATAAGAAAGAGTAAATTCATTTGTGGTTTTGTCAATCAAGTGCAGTAGTATGGTTTCTTGATGAACTAAATGGCAAGTGGTGGACGCCCCCATGTTTTTAAGAAGGGATAGCCGAGTTAAATAGGTCGATCTCTTCTGTATTATTTTTTAACTGGTAGGTAGGTAATGGCAAAACACCTACCCCTCTTCTCTCTCTCTAGCCTCAACTCCTCCCCGCTCCCTCCTCTACTCCCCTGGTCAACCTTTTCCCCTCCCTCCCACCACTGATCTAATGCTTTAGCTGGGCACACATTTTCTGTTCTCTCTCTTTCTCTCTTCCTCAATCTCCCTCTCTCCCCCTCAAATCATAATTTCCCCCATTATGATATTAACATTTCTTTATTAACGAATAAGGGAAAGGCAAAAAAATTTAATTGAGGTAAATTAAAATAACAGCCAACAAGGCAAAATGCCTGTTCACCGTAAAAATTTACACTCACAAATTCACAACCTAACTACTAAAAACAAGTAAAAATTTCTAATACAAATAAAATAAAAATGTATATTCTTTACCAGGTACAAATGTTTCTACAAATTTTCTAATTAGAGGGTTGTTGAGTTTTTCTACATGTATATTGGCCCTCATAAATGCCTCAGTTAATGATGTGACAGAAAACTCTTGGTCATTTCTGTTTTCTTGGCGATCTGGAAACTGTTGCCAATAGATATCTGCATTTTACATTAACTAGTTTCCAATGCAGCTCTTTTTTCTTTTATGTACTACAAAATTGGCACCCACTCAATTTGTTTTATATATTTTTATTTAATTATTTATTAAAGCCTGTATGTGTTATTTATGTATATTAGTTTGTTTAGTCATTGTTGTCACTATTTCACAGTTTACATTTTTTCTTCATTAATTTGGTTTTAATGCATTCTTGGATTGTACTTAAGTTTGTTTTACTCAACATCTCTTGTTGCTCCTCAGGAGTTGGAAGAGTTGGGGTCAAGATGACCCAGGTTCTGTCCGATGTCTTGACAACAGTAACACCTTCTTGAAGTTTGAGTTCAGTGAACTGTATATCTACTGAATGATAAGACAAATTTGTAAAATATATACCAAAATGATTTTCAACTTTGGTTTATAAATTGTCTTGACAAATTGACAGGCAAAAGAAAATCTAAAGTTTTACTAATTATATAAAAGAATATCAAGGAAATTCATACTATTCATGCAAACAAGCAAATGTAATAATTGTTTTTAAAGACAAAAAGTTATATACCAAATGTTCCAAACTAAATTATTTATCAATTGGAATAACACAAAATTTCTCTTGTCAATTACAATATTATCGGTCGTCAAATGTTGCTTACAAAGTAAAAACGTATATTATTCTCATCCATCTCACTTGATGAACAGTGCAAACGATACACAAGCAGACGGTTAATGTGCACCAAATCATCCAGCAGATGATTTGCCCCCACAATTCTTCCTCGAGATAAGGAATATCGGGAGCGTGAACTGATTGACCTGGGAGTATATTGACACGGCAAGTAAAACACATGAGCGCCATATTACTTCCGGCAAGTAGAACGCGGAACAAGGTCTTGGAAGTCGAAGGGCTC
This sequence comes from Clitarchus hookeri, assembly GCA_002778355.1. Classification (NCBI taxonomy): domain Eukaryota; kingdom Metazoa; phylum Arthropoda; class Insecta; order Phasmatodea; family Phasmatidae; genus Clitarchus; species Clitarchus hookeri. Next base: position 392,076 of record NQII01000938.1, read on the forward strand.
AAAGAGATGTCGAGCAAAACAAACGTTTTGAAAGTTAAGTTATAATCCCATTAATTGCCTGCAGACTGGTGTTTTGCGAGATTGTTTTCTACTGGCCGGATGTGCATTGCAGCAATGTGTTGCTGTCCGAGGCTCACATCCCACTTTCCTCCCTAAAGTCTACAATTCTGTAATTTTCTTACAAAACTCAGGCAGTTAGCACATGATTGAAAAAAAATGGGATTCTGTTCACGTTATATATTCCCCCATCTCTTGTGTGTCCCAGCATAATTCATAGTTTCTGGACAGCCTGCAAGATCTATTGTTGAGAATCTAACCTTNCCCATCTCTTGTGTGTCCCAGCATAATTCATAGTTTCTGGACAGCCTGCAAGATCTATTGTTGAGAATCTAACCTCGTCATTCATCTTTCATTTGAGTTCTCAAAATTCTTCTTTTCACCTCGGTGTGTTGCCAGCATGTTGTGTTCGTGCTGCACTGTGGCCACGATGGCATTTTTTTGTACTTAAGTGCATACTACATTATTTTGTTGTATTTTTTTTGCCATCACGTAGTTGGTTCTANGATGGCATTTTTTTGTACTTAAGTGCATACTACATTATTTTGTTGTATTTTTTTTGCCATCACGTAGTTGGTTCTAGACCTAGTAAATAATATTTGTGAGTCGTGTATTTTTTATACAATTGGTTTGGGGGTTCAAGATGTAGTTGACCACTTGCATATTTTTCTGTTTCCCACTGTGGTGAGTAACAGTCCCGTTTTGTAGCTGTTTTCTCCCACTACACCCGTAATTTTCACTCACTAATAAATGTTGTATTTTTTTTAAGCAAGGGTGCATGTACCAACCTAACCTTTATTGTACGTGCTGGCTAAATTTCTTTCTGCTCATTTTAGCTGTTGGTGCATGTTGCCTGCCCTTTCCTTGCCGGTGGCAGCATAGTCAAGTCTCTGGATATGTTATCTTCTTGCCCGTGGGATAACTCTTAATGGTTCCTGTGTATTTGACGATGCCCATTCAGCTAAGTAGATTATCAGTTACTTTAAACGTTTTAATTTAGACAATCATGCACATGTTTGCTAAAACAGTTGTTTTAGACATTTTGAATGATNAGTTACTTTAAACGTTTTAATTTAGACAATCATGCACATGTTTGCTAAAACAGTTGTTTTAGACATTTTGAATGATGACCTCTCGAAGTATATGCTATTTGTAACTAATTTATTTAATTTTCTTTTCGTTCGAGGTACTGCTTTTAACACTTATAAGCTGTGAGCAGCCTAATTAATGTTTTCAATTGAAGCTAATTGAGTATCATGACTTGATTCAAACTACATAATTTATCGTCACATTTTCTGTACCAAGAATTTTCAAGGACTTATCTGTTAAGGTTGTTTTGCATTATCTCTAGTATATTCTCAGTATGTTAAGCATACTTGAATATTCTCAATATTTACATGTTCAAAACTGTTTTTCAGTTTGTTTTAAATATGAATAAATTCAAACAAAGGATTTGGTAATGCTCAACCACTAGTTATGTCATGTTAATTTTGTCTTTCTCCGAGCCTATTGTCAGTCTCATAAAAGTTGGCGAGATTTTGACAGTTGGTGAGTGGCAACTTGACGTATATGAAACAAAGTGCCATTTACAAAATCCTGTAACAGCTGATGCACGAACGAACAAAAGTTAATATTACGTTGGTTATTCTGAGTGCACTGCCGACGCACATCAGACAAGCAGAAAATACACGATAAGATAGAGTTCCTAGTTTAATTAATACATTTTATTTTACATGGTCACAAAACAGTGGTTGTTAGTGTTACAAACTAAACTTCGTGATAAAGTAGTAATGTATAGGAGTGCAAAATGAAATGCACAATAAAACAATTCGTATACACATGAAATGCAACTTCAAAACCTTTTTCACGTCGTATCCCCACTCTCCATCCAAAAGCANTTCACGTCGTATCCCCACTCTCCATCCAAAAGCATACAGAAATATTGCATAATATTGTTGAATTATTTTTTCTAATAATTTTACAAACTATATTTAAAGTTTATGACGTTCCAAGCCAGTAATAGAAGAAAAGTCAACTTTTAAAAAGACGTGATCAAAAGGCAGGCCAAGGTGCTGCTGCTACCTGCTGAGCAATGCAAAACAGCTCACACCTCGTCCTGTCATGCCATGCGTGCCATCTGTCTGCTCTTTCCCGAAGCATTACCAGCCAGAAAAGAATAGCTTTTGTGTGTAATATGTAAAAAATTTATGAACAGATACCAATAGTTTTATTTTTCAGCGAGCTCTGCATCATTTTTACAGTAACAGATATTTTGTGTACAACGATTTTGAGTACTAGTAATTTCTAATCAGCCGGTAATCGTTTGTCTATGTAAATTATACGCCATATTATTCTCCCGAAAATCCATTTCCTTGTTTCCGTGTTGTTACTATATTGTATTAATAAAACGAAGAAAGTGGGACGCGCGTGAATAGTTTTTNTTCCGTGTTGTTACTATATTGTATTAATAAAACGAAGAAAGTGGGACGCGCGTGAATAGTTTTTAAGCAATTCTTTCGTTATTCCAAATTACATATTAACTGTTTAGTATCAGTAATAGCAGAATTACTGCTTTGCAATCAATAGTTGTTGGCGAATAAAAGTGCTTTGTCAATCAGGTTTCCCGAATTACTTTCNCAGAATTACTGCTTTGCAATCAATAGTTGTTGGCGAATAAAAGTGCTTTGTCAATCAGGTTTCCCGAATTACTTTCAGTTCCAGTTATATTAGCTATGACGTCCAAAGTGTGATAATAGCTACAACGACCGCCTCGCAAATGTTAACCCAAATTCGCTCTCTCGGACAAATTAAAAATGAGTTAGCAAATATTAAATTTTATGCAAGGTTTTATATTTTTACGTTTATAATCTACCAATTTTTTTTACACAATGGTCAGTCTTTAAATATGTACCTTAAAATTTGTTTAGCAATACAGTACAGTAGCAAGTGGATTAGCTGACAGCGTGTTGATAAAATATGCAGCCTGTACTTGACGGACCAGGTGATGGCGAAAGGATACATAAACAAAAAGTAAACAATTGGTGCTACTTTCGTCAAACTGTCAAAATATTGCTAAGTTACATGAGACAGAGAGTATTTGTTTTTAATGCAGGCATGCATTCATAGATGCATGCATGTATGAATGAATGGTTATATGTATGCATGCATGAATGTATGTGTATGCATCTATGTACATTTGGATGTGTGCATGAGTGTATATGTATGCATGTATATATATGCATGTGTGTGTGTGCATGTGTAACAAATGCATGCATGCACACNATGTGTGTGTGTGCATGTGTAACAAATGCATGCATGCACACACACACACAAAGGCTGTTCACAGTAAATATTTTCTACTTTCAGCCAGGTGCATATACTGTCACAGTAACTCAATGTAAACACTGCAATTTGGCGCATGTTTAATCAGTTGTTCAGGAGTCTACTGTATTTATTGTTGTAACAATGCAACATGTGATCATCTATTATAGTGTACACTGTAAATAATATATCTTTGCAAACACTGATGATGTGATNTAACAATGCAACATGTGATCATCTATTATAGTGTACACTGTAAATAATATATCTTTGCAAACACTGATGATGTGATTTCTACTATTTATAAGTAAATTATGTGTCATTTGGAAATTATTATTCTCATTTCCTTTCATTATAACAGCACCCCACTATTTAGAACATTCCTTATTAAATACGTGCAAGGGTTGCTTTTTATCTTGCCATAGGATGAAACCCTCTGAGATAATACTATGTCCAACATCTATGGCAAAGAACGTGTGTTAAATCAATGTTAAATGATATGAGAATCCCTTAAAATAACATTTGCGGGCAGAACTAAGTAAACCACATGCTTAAAGGCCTTTGAATGACACATTATTTTGTTTGAGTAGAATATTACAAAATACTATTCTCCCGCTGCATACATTAAAATCACGACAATATTTGCAGACGTACCACAATTCTTACTGATAACAGTGGGCTACTTAAAGCACAAATAACTCCCAAATTAATAATTGTACAGATATACACTCACTATGTGTAAGCGAATGGACGGTTTTGCTATGATGATGTAACCAATTCAGATATTAATCGTCATAAAAGATCAATGGCCCAACCAAATTTATCCAAATTTTTACAGCACACCTCCATGGTGATACTTATCACTAAATGCAAGTTTCATGAAAATCAGTCATGATGAATCTTTTTTTTTTAAGATCTAACAACATAAAAGTTTGGCCTAACTTTTCTTACGAGAAAATCACTTTCAGCTTATAACATTGACATGACTACAGCGATCTGAACGTAATTTAATCAGAATACTAACAAAATAATACCTAAGCAATGACAACATATTTCATGAAACTGCATTCACGCATTTAATGCAGAATCCAGTTTTCATTGCTGAAATTGATGTAATTAATGGCAACTTGGAATGCTCACTGTTTATGTTGGCCCAGACACATAAAATGTTCAACAAAACATCATACGAACTATGTAAACATATTAAAACGTAGAGGACANTATGTTGGCCCAGACACATAAAATGTTCAACAAAACATCATACGAACTATGTAAACATATTAAAACGTAGAGGACCAATATTCCATAGGTAATATCAAGCAATTTTATAGTATTATTTGTTAAAAACTAAAGAAATATGTACCACCGCAAACAATGTTCTCGACAGTCCAATAAATAATAACTTACACCCTCTGAGAGTCCGAAATTGCTACACAACATCGCNTATGTTGGCCCAGACACATAAAATGTTCAACAAAACATCATACGAACTATGTAAACATATTAAAACGTAGAGGACAAATATTCCATAGGTAATATCAAGCAATTTTATAGCATTATTTGTTAAAAACTAAAGAAATATGTACCACTGCAAACAATGTTCTCGACAGTCCAATAAATAATAACTTACACCCTCTGAAAGTCCGAAATTGCTACACAACATCGCAAATATAATGAAATGCACTCAACCTAAGTTTCTTAAAGTTTAAAATTATTATAACCAACTTTACTTACATATATACACACTGGCCAGGTCGGCATACGTGAATTGTTCGAATTCCAGCAACTAAAAACAACGCCGAAATACAGCAAAAAGGTATTATAAAATGTAGACCAAAACATCTTACCAACAGCTGATTCAAACTTTTCTAAAGTCCTGCTAAAGTTCTACTTTCAAGCTATTCCTCCGCCTCATGCAAACAAAGCTTAACTAATTCTAGAAAATTACACCATCACTGGCGGTGATGTTCACAGGTCGTCACACACGTGATGCATGTAGAGAATAATATGTCCTATCACAAATGCGTTAATTGGTTTTCATTGCACATTTGCATGAAACAGCTGCCGATTATGTCAAGGATAATCCACACTCGTTCCAGAACACCCTAGATTCCAGACTTTGACGACCGGACGCAACCGTTCCCGACCGGAGTAAGCAAGGTACTACTATGGCGGACACAATAACGCTGCACCTGACGTCACCAACACGGCTGCCACAAAACGTGGATAAAACTGACGTGTGTCTCAACAGTGACAATGCACCGCATTCGTGCGCACTCAGTTGAATATCATTTTGCATGAGAACTATTTCTTCCTGGGCAGTACCAACACACTTGTTTTATCCCTGTTTTTATTCATATTTATTATAAATGAAATACTATAACTTGTAGAAAAAATACACGTAAATCTTCACTTTAACCAAAAATAAGATAGCTTTATGTTAATAAAGTATGAAACAATTGTGATACGCGATATATTTAGCAAACAAGCTAACACGTCATACTTGGGGGTCAGTTTACAAAGGTTTGATTAAAAAGTGTGAAGAAACCCCAAATAGACTACATGCAAATAAATAAATCTTTTGGATTTGGGGTTATGAACTGCATATAAATCACGTCGTTGTTCAAGGTACTTATGACAACTAACCAGGGGATAAAACAAGAACTGCCACATAAATGCATGGAATTCAGACCATCCAACACGAGACTGGGAACGACACAAAAAATATTAAACAAAACCATGGACCCTGTAGCTTGAAACAATGTGTCGGCCAAGTGATGTTATGAATTTGGTAGNTGTCCCAAAGCTTCACAAACACGAAAGAATTTTACACTTGAGTCCCGAAAAATTCTGAATATTGCGTCATTACAAACTAACCAGGGGATAAAACAAGAACTGCCACATAAATGCATGGAATTCAGACCATCCAACACGAGACTGGGAACGACAAAAAAATATTAAACAAAACCATGGACCCTGTAGCTTGAAACAATGTGTCGGCCAAGTGATGTTATGAATTTGGTAGNAAAAAATATTAAACAAAACCATGGACCCTGTAGCTTGAAACAATGTGTCGGCCAAGTGATGTTATGAATTTGGTAGAAATACAAAGGTGTTGTTATTAGACTATCTTTATTCGTATGTGTGCTAAACCAAAAGAAAGTGATGAATTTCAGGTGCCATTAACGTTAAATATTACTTCTAATGTAACCTTACAACCTGGAACTAATTCTCCTAACTCGCTGCCCATTTTACTGCGACTATCGTGGTGAATGCTTACGTTAAAAGGTATGCAGTTGCAAACATCAAATTTTTTCAATAATTGATTTCTAAAGGAATTACTTTATTCTGGAAAGGAAGCGTGCACGCACCCGCGCACACTCTCACTCTCTCTCTCTATGACGACCTCCTAGAATCCAGAGTAACCGACCTTCGCAGCAGGGACAGCAGTTAAGACGAGCACGACGATTGAGGTGGTCCCACAGATATTCAATTGAATTGAGATTGGGACTGTCTGGGGGCCTGGGACGAACTTTGAAGTCTTGATCATGCTCTTTCAGCCACGTGCGGACACTTCTAGCCATGTGGAATTATTATGCTGGAAGATCCCATCCTCCTGAAGGAAGACAATCATCATGTACGGGTGGACATGATTGCCGAGAATGGATTCAAAACCCAATCTATCAAGAGTACCTTCCACACAGATTATGGGACCTAGAGAATACCACGAGAACATTCCCCAGATCATAACACTGCCCCCACCACGTTGTGTTGGACCAGCAATGGATGCAGGGTGTCAGTTATTCAACGTTTCTCGCCGAACACGCTGACGCCCATCCATTCTATGCAGCTGAAAATGTGACTCGCCGGAGAAGGCTACCCATCGCCATACTGTCAAGCAAATTCCAGTCCTTTTTGTTTATACACATGTGTTATACTTCATTTCATATAAGTTGGCCAGATTCTGACAGTCAGTGAGTGGCAACTTAACNTTGTTTATACACATGTGTTATACTTCATTTCATATAAGTTGGCCAGATTCTGACAGTCAGTGAGTGGCAACTTAACGTATTCCAAACAAACAACGTGCCATTTACAAAATCCTGTATCAGCTGATGCAGGAACGAACAAAAATTAATATTACGTTGGCTATTCTGAATGCACTGCAGACGCACATCNTCCAAACAAACAACGTGCCATTTACAAAATCCTGTATCAGCTGATGCAGGAACGAACAAAAATTAATATTACGTTGGCTATTCTGAATGCACTGCAGACGCACATCAGACAAGCAGGAAATACGCGGATAAGAATGAGTTCCTAGATTAATTAAAACATTTTATTTTATGTGGTCATAAAACAGCGGTTTTTAGTGTTAGAAACTAAACTTCGTGCTAAAGTAGAAATGTATAGGTGTTGAAAATAAAAGGTACATGAAAATGATCTCTACCCTAACGAAACGCAATTTAAAATATTTTTTTCACGTCTTATCTACCTCTCTCCAACCCGGCTTTCCTTACGTGTTTGATATTAATTCCAAAAGCATACAGAAATATTGCATAATATTGTTGAATTATTTTTTTAAATAATTTGAAGAAATATGTATCAAATTCGTGTCGTTCCAAACTAGTAATAAAAGAACAGTCAACTTTACAAAGATGCTAGCTCTTGAGAAAAAAATATGGTCAGACCACACGCTGAAATGTTGTGCGCGCCATCTGTGGATTATTTTCGAAGCATTACAAGCCAGAAGAGAATAGAGTTCGTTTGCTTTATATACTACATTTACGAACAGATACCAATAGTTTTATTTTTCGCGAGCTCTACACAATTTTTAAAGCAACAAATAATTTGTGTACAGCGTTTACGAACGACCTACACGCCCTCCAAACTCAGTTTCTATGTTTCTCTCGCCACCCAAGTAGTTCACCAATTGCAGCACGAAGCAGCACCTCCTGGACGCGCTGACTTGTCGCTTCACTTGACGCACCAGCTGATGGCAAATGGATACATAAACGAAAAGTAAACATTGGCGCTGCGACTATCAACTGTCAAGAAGGTGGCCTTCATATATGAGATGGACTATAGCATGGGTGCAGTCATCCTCCATCTACTCCGGAGCCCCATTCGCAGAAGGGTACGCTGAACTGTTGCAGTAGAATGTGTCTGGATGCCCCCTGGTTTATTTGGACGGTGAGCTGTTTCGCTGTAGCCTGTCATTTGGCCTTAATGCACCGATGTAGTCGACATTCATCTTGAACATCAATGGCGCATGGAGCTCTGCAGTTTCCACGACAGTTATTCCCAATGGTGCCATTTGTCTATTCACAATACACCTTTACCACGGAGGCACATGAACAGTTCACAAACGTCGCTGTTTCCGAAATGCTGCCCTCCTTGGCCCGAAAGCAGATGATCATTCCTTTTTGGAAATTGGTTAAATCGCTTTCCTTACCCATAACAGCAGGAAGCGCAATGTATACAGCCAGCCTGTTGGTCACAGTACATACCTGCTCCACCAGCGCATGTCATGGGCTAAGCGCTGCAGATGGCACTTCTAGCAGGTAGTCATAATAATACTATTCAACTCTGTATGCGCATGCGTGTGTGTGTCTATATATATAAATTAATAAATAAAGTTGTGTTAGTTTTGGGAGGTGATTCCTTACAAGAAATAAAGCGGAAATGTAGTTGGGCATTTTTCGATAAAAGTAAAAATTGTGAACGCCAGGTGCATAAAAAAATTAAATTTGAAATTGCATTTCGCCAAATATTTCCGAAACCATTTNTAAAAATTGTGAACGCCAGGTGCATAAAAAAATTAAATTTGAAATTGCATTTCGCCAAATATTTCCGAAACCATTTGAGATTGGGCAACATAATTTCTAACAATGTTACAGGAAAGGGAGATCTTCAACCCGTTATGAAAGTGGTAGTAATATAATTCCCCTTTGGTATGTACTAGGGGTTCATCGCCCTTATTTAGCTGTAACTTTTGAAACACTGAGATGTAATGCACATTTACCTACGGTATGTTATCAGAATGTGAAAAGCAACCAAAAACATTGTCTTGTTGGCACTCGTTAAGGCTAAACATTTACGCGATATCAGCATTTGTGTTTAAAGGTGTGCATCAGCATGCCTAAGGGACATGGAAACTGAAATGTGGTGTAGGCAAAGCACTAGGCATTTTTGAGACAAGCAGGCATGAAATCACCATTTTGCACATTTGGAATGTTTATCGACAAGTTACCAGAGAGGCATGGAGTTTGGTTAAGCAATGAGAACAGGGTCGTGGATCACATGGATGACAATTGTTGCAATATCACATTAAGAATTGCTACTGAAAAAAGTCAGTGTAATTAAGTTATAGATGAAAAAATATTGAAGTTTAAGATACTGTTAAAGCTAGGTATCAAAACACTACCAAATTAAACAGAACATGAAAAGCAACAAAGTTTTCACATTCTGATTAACATTACCATACATAAAAGTACATTAAATCTCAGTGTTTTGAAAGCAACAGCCAAAAAAGGCGATGAACCCCAAGTACGTACCTAAGGGGGATGATATCACCAAAATACTCATAACTGGTTCACGATCTCCTTTTTCTGTAACACTGTTCCAAATTATGTTGCTTGATATTAAATGGTTTCTTGGAATTTCAAATTTGATTTTCAATGTTGCATTGCAGCCACAAATTTCACTTTTTTCGAAAAATGCTGAAATACATTTCCGCTTAAGAATACACCCTCAAAATTAACACACTCAGTCCTGACTCATTCTGTATATAGGTGATTCACGATAAAATGAGCTCTCTTGAAATCAACCTCTGAAAAAAAAATCACTGTCCGTAACTGCATATATTTGAACGTCAACAATTACTGCAATACTCGCAGTTAAGTTGGCAGCAAACTACGAGAAGACGTTCCATGTTTAAACGCCTTATTAATCATAAATTAAAATTTTTTTTGTCATCTGTAATTCAGTTTATTTTTATTGTATGCAAAAAAAGAATAAAATTTGGCATGATTGTAATACATTTATGTTTCTAACTCTTTCAAATCATCATCTGGCTGACGCCATGTTCAATGGTTCATTTTTTTTTTCTCGGTCCATGCTCTTGTGTCAACAAAACAGAGGTTTACGACTAACCCGACCATTTACAGACATTTGGCTGGTGTGTGTTACGAATTTTATTTCCAGTTCTCATATAGGAAAAACATGTTCATTAACATAAATTATACTCCATTTCATATAAGTTCACTCAATTTTGACAGTTCCAGAAATGGTGTGATGACAATGTATTCTTCTGCCACAATTGTTCTACCTATGACGAAAGCAAAGTTTGTAAACAAATGCTATGATCAATGTAGGTTACCATTCCAGCTTACTTTATTTTTGTTATGGCCATGTTATACTACCAGGGCTCTGTTTATTTTATTGCGGGTGGATGAGGTAGGGAGAAACTATAGTTCAATGTTTTTCACGAGATGGCATTGTTTTGCAGCACTTCTTATGAGACTGTATTATTTTGAATTACTTATTGTTTTCATGGACCAGTGGAAAATTTTGGAAGTAACATTGAAATTATTATAGCCTGTAAAGTTTTAACCTCATAGAAAGAAGGAAAAACAATAAATATTATGTTGTTCGTACAGATGCAAATAATAAACACATTCCATATAAACAAAAATATTTTTGGCAATGTTAACCTTATACTTGTTGGATTTTCCATATAATAAATGTGTTATTTTTGCAAATGATAAGTATGTACGTAAACATTTTTGACGAAGTTAAACTTAAACTTGTTGTATTTGCCTAATAATAAACGTATCATTTTTACACTACAAAACCGCATTGAAATGGTGGTTTTCTAGGCCACCTACATTACAATCAATCTAATAACCGTTTCAAAATACATTATTTACAAAACACACTGACTTACAGGTATGTAATTCATATTTGCAACTCCTGAACATACGTTGTTCTGTAACATTCCTTGTAAATGTTTGTCTGCCAGTGATACAAAATAATTTGCAGAATCATTCAGTATATACGACACTTCATCAGTTTCCCGGAACTAATAAACTGTGGAACAAAAATACACATTGGCGCTTCATGGTGGTTGGTATGGAAAAAGGCGGATCAACCCATACATGCATTAATATTATATTTCACGCAAAAAAAGTACTAAAAAGGCACCCATACAACCAAATATGCTTAATGAAAGTATAACACAAAAATCATTAAATAGTGATATAATATTCCGATAACCCCAGTAAGGTATTCGCATAACGTGACAAAAAGATCACATGCACAATGGTGTTAACAAGAGCTGGAAATGTTTCACTGTTCGTAACTGTTGGCATGCTCCGATATAGTTGCTAAACATATTTTTAAATCAATTCACCAAAAGCCAAACAAATTGTTCATTACATAAAGAAACGTAATTTAAACTAAAAATGTTGTAAGAATAATTTAAGTTTTGAATAACAACTTTTAGTTCTGAGTACTATTTTCTTCCCTAATCATCATCAATATCGCCAACATAACAACACACTTTTAGAAATTAAAGATTTCTCTTTGTATACTTTTAATTTTATCAGCATTACTTGCAAACCCATACGTTTGGGCGCCAAATCTTTGTGAAAATCTTTTGCTATACTGTGTAGTGTATGATGGAACAAATAATACAAATAGTTGTATGTGAAAGGAAAGAGAATTTCAAACAAATAATTATGTAGAGATATATCGGACGTGCATGTGATGCTTAGCAGAATTCCTACTACGCAGCTTACTTTCTCTTTGCTCATGGCATCTAGCTGGACTGTAATGATGCCAGGTGCATCTGCTTCCCTTTGTTTTACATACAGCGTGGGAAAAATGCTTTTGTCTTTAAAATGCAATGAAAGTATGATTAATTATTAAAATCAAAACCAGGTAGGTAATTAATGTGATAATTTTGACACATTAGCAGTAATCATTAATGGATTCTGCATTACCTGAAGAGACATTTACACTTTTGCATTTAGACATATACAAAACATAAAATTACCCTTGAGAATAAAATATTAAAACTACTTTCAAATACTACACAAAACATAAGGCATTTATTTGTGGGTGTGAAAACTGTAGTTGTATTACAGAAATGATATGTAGAAAAGTTGAGAATTGAATGACAAATAAAAAATATTCAGTACAGAAAATCCAGAATTATTAATAAAATCAATAAATTTTGCTGTAGTTCAAATAAGAAAAATCAGTTGAAATAGATCTCAATACTAACTTGATCTCTCGAAAATTAGCAATCAAAATTGATAACTTACGTGAGAAATTCAAATTCAACTGGCTCATAGTGTACTCATAAATTAATCTTGTTAAAATGTTCATGGTTTAGCACAGCTGCAGAACAAAAGATCTTATCTGCTGGCTTCTGGTTAATGTCCGACCAAATAGTTACGCCCTTCATTAATTTCAAAAATAATTTACAAATCCAAAAATCACTCTCTTGAAAATTCAAGTTAATTTGACAATCAAAACTGTTTAAAATGATTACAGTGCATACAAGTAACAGTTTTTTAAAATTGCAGTACCATAACCCAATGTAGGCCATACTTATTCAGTACTGTAGGAGACTACTGCTCACATAGTTTTGCATAGCAGTTCAAAACTAACGCAGTGCATTTAGAGCCTCTTATTTATCACGCCTCGTACACCTTTCCTAACATTATGATGGGTGGTATGTGCAAAATTAAATGAATTCTTGTAGAACAAAAGTTACGACGTACCGCTGTCCATAGCGTCTACGGAGTGTGTGTCAATCAAACGCGGTTCACACGGTGATGCTAATTAAAAACTGAAAATTCCAAGATATTAGTCATTTTCTGAGACAAAGCACTATCAGAACTGTAATTAAATGCATTCCTCTGTGGAAAACATGCTTGATTAAACCTGGTAAAGTGCAAAGAGAAAACTGCGACAAAATAATTAAAAATTCCAAAGATAATTAAGCTCATTTCACATAAAAAAATAAATTAAAAGAATTACAACTGTTAAAATATGTTACATGTAAATAAATCAAATAAATAAATAAGAATTTTGAGGTGATGTCCTGAATTACAATTCTAACTATTCCTGAGGGTAGGGGCTTTAAGATTACTTTCAAAATATATAAACATTCAACTCAAAACAAACTAAAATATTAATAAATGGCTTTAAATGCTGAAATCGCTACAACACTTCTTGCAACAACTCATCAACTGATACAATACTTTGCAAATGTGATTATTTACTTTTTATATAGTGGGTAGGTTGGTCACATTGTCCATCTGAATTTAGTCTACTTATAAGAAGTCCAGTAAAACTTCTAATCAATGTAATGCTAATAAGACATCAAACTTTATTACAAAACATAGCACATCAGTAATTGTGTTTAAAGAAAGTTTTTCCCCAGCGAAGTCCATACTCAATCATATATGGTATAATACCAACTTGATTTTCGAATGATAATTGCATACCTGCCAACTTTAGAAAATCATAATTAGGAAGATTTTGTAAACACAATAAAATCATTAAATTTTTTAAATAAAAATTACACTAAACAATGCAGGCTTACCATGCATACTACCGCTTAACATGAAAAGGTCCATTACGCTTTACTAGAATAACAACATTACTAAAAAACACAATATGTTAATACTTCATTACCTTTCCACTTTTAATAGAATGTGAGACGAAGCATCAGCACACAGCAATTTAAAAGATGTAACTAGTGCCTATAGCTTTCTCAAAGACATCTGCATTGCGTTGTTAGCTTAATTGGTTAAGTCTGCACTAAAATAAAGAACTAAAACTATCTTCCTACTAAGTTAGAGCACTATGGTGTTTAGGTTGAAATGGAACCCTGTGGTTTTGAAGAAGCAGCTGTGGCTTTCTTTAGGAATTCTGCACTAAAATTTTGTTCATAACATAAGCCTGATTTACTGCATTTCAGAACCGAAATTGATTCTATAGTGTTATTAGACACGGAGGATCTGAACTGGGTCCTGTTTTATTTTCACCAAACTGAAAACACGCTCATTCTGCATTGCTGTGTCGAATGGACAGGATGGACATTATTCTACATATTCTATTGTATTTTAAAATGCCATCAACACCACAAATTCTGGATAACTTGGCCCATTTAACATCATCACTATCTCCTGTAGCACTAAGGGTTGAATGTCGTCTATCTGAAGAGTTGAGAATTGTTTTTCAATTTTGTCCATAGCTGCATTCCTAGTTTCACCTTCTTGTACAGGCAAAATCAAAGGAAACAAATCCACAAAGTGGCGAACAGAAGAAAAGTTGGCATTGTCGAGATTATTCACTCTTGCCACAGCCACATTTTTCAAGACTTCATTTTTTTATGGGGAATTTGTGAACAATGTAGTCACATTCTGTAACACAATAAGTCCTAACAGATGCAAAGAAAACTACTTTTTCCTTTTCTTTAAGTGTTTTCACATTGTTTGATGCTTTAGTTCCTATTACTAATTCGGTGTTGTCTTTCTGATTCTGAATATAGTGATACGTAGTTCACTTCAAATAATGAGTAACTTTTCACAGCTTAGGATTTTACAAAATTTGATAGCAATACTTTTAGAAAATCAAGCAACAGTTCTCTCAAAATATGAATGTGCGGAGATGCTGACTGAAGAATTACATTTAGTTTTTGAAATGTTGAGAGGACATCTAGAAGATATGCACAAAATGCTTTATTAAGGTCAGAAGAAAGAAACATAAATAATTTTTCTTCCCAATTTACAAAAGGACTTTTAAGGAGCATCACTCTTTGCTGATGTCAAAGCAATTCTCTTTTTGCTAGAATCAGTAGCAGAACCGAAATTCTTCCTTTTCTCATTTATGTTTTTCTGACATATCCCATGAGTGGTTGAACAGGATGATGATTGCAGTTTGGGAATTTTGTAAGAGGTGAGACTCAAAGATGAAGGTTTCTCATTTACAACCTCTCCCTTAAAGAAACTAAACAATGGTTCCCACTGTTCAAAAACCCTCAACAAACTTCTTCCAAGAGAAAGCCATCTTGAACAGACATGCTTGAGTATTTTCTTTGCTTCTGTATCATGAAGCTCTTGAAATTTTTGTAACCTTTCTTTTCTCTTTGAACTTTTTCCCAAATAATAAAAAATGCCCACAAGAATGTCATTAACTTTTACTGGCAAAGAAGATACAGCCTTTTCTGCAGATAAATTTATCAGGTGACAAATGAAACCAATCACAATAAGCCCAGGGTGTTTCTCTTTCAACACTGCTGCAACACCATTTTTATGGCCAACCATTACAACTGCATTATCTGCACAAAAAGCCATGCAGGGTTCAACAGGAATGTTTTTGCATTCAAGCTGTGCAAGCACTAAATTACTTATATTCCATCCAGTAGAATCTCCTTTCAAGGCAGGGGTAGAAAAATCAGAGTTCACAATGTTCTCCTGTGTATCATCGTAAAACATCACTACAATGGGATATAACTTTGAATTGGTATNAGAATCTCCTTCCAAGGCAGGGGTAGAAAGAACAGAGTACACAATTTTCTCATGTGCATCATCGTAAAACGTCACTACAATGGGATACAATTTTGAATTGGTGTCATTGCTTCCATCAGTTGAAACAAAAAAGGTGCATTCTGCAAACATTGTACTACACTAGATTTTGCATCAGAAGCCATTTCCTTTACAATTGCGGAGGTTTTTGTACGACCACATCCATACTTCTTTACAATTTCAGAGTACGGTAACATTTTTTTAAATAGCAAACCTGCATGATCTCCAGCGGTTAGGGGAATGTTGTGCTCTACCAAAAAATAAGTAAACAAGCATTTTGCTCGTGTAACGTCCGAATCGGAATTTCCAGGTTTTGCGTGTTTAACATGTACACTTATATCTGTTTTCCCACCATAAGCTATGTTTATGTCGCATCGGCATATACTACAAAAGCCAAACCTATCGCCCTTGTGTGATTTTATAATAAATGGAAACTCTACACTGTATGATTCCCGTAATGTCTGGTAGTAATACTGCTATTTTCTACTCATCTTTAGTTTTAAAATTTGCAGAGTCGACAATAAGTAAGTTATCAAGACACAAAAACATGGCTGGCAAGAGACATAATACACAACACATTGTAATCACAGTCCATACGTAGTTACATACAGCTTTTATCGCACACGGTATTAAAATCCTTTTAACACTTGTTTCAACTAGACTTCAAATTGAAACAGTTCACAGTAAAATCAATTTCCACACATATTCGGATTCACAAACAAATCCAGTAGCTATCAAAAACTCCACAGACGAAAAAATGCAACTATAACAAACAATAGATATGCAAAAATTGATTGTCGCCCTCTCGTAATGTGATCTCTTGGATGCAGGCAAAATCAGTAGCTATCTATATCATCACAACACTACAATTTCCGTGTTTTAACGTAAAATCATAGCAATTTTTTTTCGCCCTGAATCAATTAACTAATAATCAGAAAGAAATACATATTTCCGGAAAACAATATATGGCAGCTTTTTCCGGAAGATTACTGGAAAATTCGGAAAGGTTGGCAGGGGTAGAAAGATCAGAGTTCACAATGTTTTCCTGTGTATCATCGTAAAACGTCACTACAATGGGGTATAACTTTGAATTGGTGTCATTGCTTCCATCAGTTGAAACAGAAAACGGCATCTTCCCAATAAAACGATACCACAGAAGATAGAACATTTGACCTCCCCTTGTCACCAAACATGTTTAAACATCTACCAGCACATACGTTCTACCAAACATGAGTTCTTTTTCAATAGCTTCTTGTGGGAAATTCAGAGAATGTGTTATTGATACAGTATATTAATTCATTTCAATAGATAAAAGTTTTCTGAATAAACGGTTATCCTCAAAGGGCATATAAGATATCCCGCTGTCACCAAATAATGCATAAGTTCCTAGTCCGAGTGCTGTGTAACTCACTGCAAGTGCAAGGATGTGGTTTTGAATTATTAAAATTTATTGAAGGTCATTAAGAAACAAATCAAATGACTTTATTTATTCGCCCCTGCCTCAAAATTCACGTCTTTTTTAAAAGTACCATATGTAATGTTTTTCACTTCAAAAGAAAGACTTTGCCAAATAAAATATAGTCTTGTATACACAATCACCAAGCAAGCACGGGCGTGGGGTGTCTATTGTGAATAAAATAACTGTGTCAGCAGTACATAATTTATTGCCTTACACTGGATTGTTTCCGCCTCTTAAAAAAAAAAAGTTCGGTTGAGGGTTTTTATTATTATGGGGTCCATTGGTTATTAGCAAATGGTGTCTATTTTTTAGATATTAGCTTTCTTTGGAGTTGTACAGTAAAGGCGAATAGAATCGCAATGGTTAGTGACCAAAATAAATGCAACCAACTTATTTTTCAGCCTATTTCTCTCAAACTTTTTAGGTTTCCCCAGGAAAGGGATTTTAATTTGAGGGAATCGTCATTACTGGGTTAGTTTTGTCGATATTCCATTGTATATGATAAACAGACAAATAATATGTGCATGATAAAATGAACTTGTTTTATTATTGAGAGAACACTTCTTCACATTCAGTTATTTGTAGCACCTAATGCTTCCAAGTACAGAATAGAATGAAAATCTGAATTTCAAATTAAGTACTGCAAATAATTGCAAGTTGTGTTAAAACTTAAAATTTTCGAAACAAATGCTTAAGTTTCCAAATATTCCAAATAACTCACAACAATAAAACTATACAAAGTAGAACCAGTCCTATGTGCATGCAAAAATACAGTTAACTCTCGTTTCTAAGACCCCTGGAATAGCAACCCTCTCGAAATAACAACCCTTTTCATGGGAACCACGAAAGGTCTTAGAATGGAGAGTTTACTGTGCACTTACTTTGTGTTTGGCAAGTTAAATTCTGCACGGTACTTCTCCAAAGCTGCAGGTGGCTTGATGGTGTCTGGCAGTTTGACGTGGATGTCCGTTAATATTACAAAAACATCAACTGCTTTTTTTTTCTGTTGTGCCCAGGTTATTGGCAGTGTTAAGTCCACAAGTCCACCAGGAATCTGCAATCAATGTAGTCAAGAAATTATACACAAAAAAAATTAGAGATGGGTTGGTTTCACTTTCTTTTACTGGTTGTTGGGTTTGTTACGGTTCTTAAGTATGTTCTAGTTTTTTTTTGTCACAAGTGTGAAAAAATTATGGAAGTTTTTAAATATCTTGCTTACCAGTGAACTGTGTATTTGGGTGGAGATTATATTGTTCCACAATAGTTTGGTTTATAACCAAACATGCATTACCAAATAGTAATAACAGTAATTGCCACTGATGGACGCCATTCTTACATGATTCACATTTAAAATGGTCCACTGGAATGATGATAGCGTCGCTTGTGTTGATAGTGCGGAAAATTTAATGCACAGTGCACACACATACCAGATTCTAAGACGTCTATGGCAGATGGACTTGTTTGTTTACAGTAGAAAAATTGTGTTTGCGTGATGTGTGCTATTTTTCTGGCAAATTTATTTTGTCTTAGATTATTATTGTACAAAGTAAGAATTTGGCAGGAGCCATGTAGGTAGTTGTTATAAATAAAGTCAAGGAACAGAGACTATAATTTTGTTTCTTGATCCCAGTTTGCAAGGCTACGAACCGGTGGAACTGAGAATCGACAAACAGAACCAACCCATCCGGGCCATCACATAATAGATATATATGTGCACATACACATATATATATATAATCAAAGTTAAGATGACAACTTCTGAATAATTCAAGTTATTTCATTTTTATACAGAAACTAATCACTCAGTGTAATCAATATAAACAGAAAACTTACACAATTTTAATTTGTTAAGCACATGTTGAGCAATTAACTTTCAACTTTAAACAATGACCAATACAGAGTTGCCAGTGATATCCTTGGTTTCACTTCCTTGACTTTCCCTGACCAAAACGTAAAACATCCCCAACTTTTTCACAAAACTGCTGGNCAGAAACTAATCACTCAGTGTAATCAATATAAACAGAAAACGTACACAATTTTAATTTGTTAAGCACATGTTGAGCAATTAACTTTCAACTTTAAACAATGACCAATACAGAGTTGCCAGTGATATCCTTGGTTTCACTTCCTTGACTTTCCCTGACCAAAACGTAAAACATCCCCAACTTTTTCACAAAACTGCTAGTAACATAATTTGAAACAAATCAATAAATATTTACATCAATTTTAAGATAATTATTACTAATAATAAAAATGACCTNGTAACATAATTTGAAACAAATCAATAAATATTTACATCAATTTTAAGATAATTATTACTAATAATAAAAATGACCTCTTTATTCCCCATTATAGGAATGCACACTAGATAATTGCAAGCAATACAGTTTGGTCTGAAAACATACTCCTTGGCATTCCTATGCTGTGCATACTGTATCATAAAAATAATTGGAGATAGCAGAAAATAGTTTTTACTATAAAGGCACTAACACATGCTACAAGCATTTTTTGTAGCTGCAACTAGCTAAACCTAAAAATCTGCAAATCCACACGAAAAAGCAACACTTTTTATAATCAATTAACAGTTTACTTCGATTAATTCCAGTAAATCCGGACTCGGACACCCTGTTTTATTATGTATCTAAATGAGCAATATACACACCACTTTATAAAATGCTTTTCTTCNTCCGGACTCAGACACCCTGTTTTATTATGTATCTAAATGAGCAATATACACACCACTTTATAAAATGCTTTTCTTACAGAATGTATTTTACAACTATTACTGTATTATTTAATTATTATATTTTGGTTGGTTGTACATGGGCAGAAAAATCTGCATTTGTATTTGTGTTATCTTCTCATCGTGTCACCCTCCCTCTTACCAGCTCAATCATGCGTTTTGTTAACGAGCCAACTATGAAAACAGTCCTGCGACTCTTTGATCCTGTCTATTGTCAAGCTGATAGATTGTTATCTCACAGCAGGGTGCAGCCTCAGTTCACAGCTTGGAAAAGAACTACAAAACTTTGTTTGGAAGAAAAATAAACCCAGTGGAAGTTGAGTCTCTCTTTCACTAATGCGTTTGTTTCCTACATGCCAAGTACTAGTGAAAGCACTTCATTTTGGGAAAGTTAAAATATTCACAAAGGCAACCCTTCTCAAATACATAACTGAATAATAACTCTGAACTACCCACATCATTTAATTTCTGTCAAATCGGAGAACAATTATGTGCAGATCACACATAGGCAGAAGCACAGATTCAGTTAACATCAACAAATTTGGCAGAAGCCGATACAAATCGGCACAGAACAGCATCCCCATTAAAAAAATACTTTTTCCACTCACAAGCCAGTATTTAATAAAATCTTAATCTTGCAAATGCAATGTAATGCTCTTTCCTAATTTATAGAGTAATTCATAAAAAATCATTGTATTTTTCTACCTGTGGTGATATTTGTTTGCTACTTTTATTCTAACAAAGTGAAGTAAGGTAAGCGTGATTGGAACATTCACTATTTTATGTGTAGAATGTTTCAATTTATATAGCGAGTTATTTTAAAGGATACTCACATTGTAGTTTAAGGATTTTTGAGATACGAATAAATGATTTTTTGTTTAAAGATCAGTGGAAGCCCTGTAATAAGATATGAAGGTAGGGAGCTTAGAATTTGCTTTTGTTTATGTTTCCAAACAGTACCTAATAAACATATTCGAGAACACGACTACATCTAAAATTTGTTATATTGACGGGCTTCAGTTGTTTAAAATACATATCTAACAAATACGTCTTAAGTAGAGGTGAGCCGATATGGTTTTTGAGCCTTTTCCGATATTGCAGATACAAACTTACCAATATTGCCGATACCAATACTGATACTGCCTTAACACGGAAAAATAACATTTCTTCAGGTTTCAAAAAATTAAAAACTTTATTGTTAAAACAATTAGTTAGAGAGAAAATTCTAATTGTCTTTGTTTTTATTGTTTCAGTGGTAGACTTAACTATTAAGATAAATAAAAATCTAGGATCCACATAATAGTTAGTAATTAAGCATATTTTTCAGACAAAAATAATCTCCAAATACACATTGTGCAATGTAACTCTCGAAAATACATAACATGAAGAAATATATCTTCAGAAACAGTATACAGTGACGAACTGCAATAAATTCAAGATGAAAAACGTTTCACAGTCACAAGAAAAAACAAAAGGAAACTAATCATTCATTGTTCAATAAAACGTAAATTTTTGTTTAGGAAAACTATTTGCTTCAGTTTCTCTGGATTTATGGAGCTTCTTTTCTTGTTACAAACAAGGC
>NQII01000938.1:414099-502005 GCA_002778355.1 Clitarchus hookeri
CTTACAATCCGGTGTGCTTTTGTAATCAAGTTTGAAACCCATGTTTGTGAAAGAATAGCATCTTTCACAACACATTGGAGAGTATGGGCACTGCAGCCAACACTGTTTAAATTAGCCACCTTGCAAGCAGCAACCATGTTGGCAGCATTGTCTCGCACAAATATATGTACTTTGTGCTGCATACCCCAAGTTTCTAATTGGCACTGAATTAACCTTTTAATGCTTGCAGCAGTATGGTACATATGATTGGATGGCACAACATCAAGGCAAACAGTTTGCCTTGTGAAATCTTCACCAATGAAGTGGCATGTAAGGTACACGTAATCATCAGTAGATGATGACCACATATCAGTAGTGAAACTGTGGCATACATATCTGGTATCACCATCCTCGACAGGGTGGTTCTTTGTACCACTTCATATCTAGGTTCAAGAAACTGTAGTAGTTCTTTAAAACCCGTCAAATGATAATAAGAAGTATTTTATTTTACAGTAATTTGAACAGACTGACAATTCTAAGGGAAGTGTTCCTTTATTGGGACTCCTACACTGACATAGCCTACTTCATGCATATACCTAATTTCATTAATTCATATTTATTTAATGTCAGTATTTTAAGGAATCACCTTATTGTTTGAATATTCTAACCTAACCTAAGTTTCTTCTGTACAAACTCTTTTTTCATCACTAACCTAATATTTTGAATTTTTATAGAGTGTAAAAGTCCCATTAACAGGTCCATGCCCTACTTGTAGGCTAATGCAATATATAATTTCAAAATTGTAATTTTTATTTATTTATATTGATACATTTGCTTTCATTAACTCTATTTATTAGTTACTGGTTGGATTATCCCTTCTGATGAGGAAGGATATGCCTACACAAATTCTATCACAAAGAAAATGTTTACATTTAACTCAGCAAACTTTACATGCATAAAAATTTGGATTTTTTTTTAAATTTATATACGTAACAAAACTTTAAAATACTAAATTACCAAATCGCAACCATTCCTGAACAAGTGACTATCGATGGCATCCTAATTGAACGCTACTAAACACTAAAATACCAAATGGTCAATTCGAACACGGCCTTAGTCACAACCACAAGTGCTGAATTGGCCTACTATTCTAATAACAATATTGTGAGAGGGGTATAAAGCACAAGAAAACTGATGTAAAAAAATGTGTAAGATGTGATGCACATATGAATTATGCATATAATGCATTTGTAGTATTCAACCTACCTTTGTTTTCCACAATGCTAAATTGTAACAGTAATGTGCAAATCATTTTTCCAATGAGACTAATTATTTTCACAGTGCGGGCAGGCAATGAATGATATGGTTTAATTTTTCATTAGTTTATAGACGTCATGAAATTTCGGTTTAGACCTGTTTACATCAGGGCTAGATGAACATGTAACCACACAATCGTTGTCTGAAATTTGTGAAGTACTCGCAATTATGGCATTGCTAGGCGAGTTTTCTCTCCCAGAAAGTTGTGTTGAGAGTTGTACAACAGGCCTAGGGGGACACTGTTGTAATTTGAAGCTCTTCCACTTCAAAGGGTGCGTACATTTAAGGTGCCGTTTCAAGTTTGTGGTACTGTACGACCTTAATGACGTACCACCTGTAGAAACCAAACATTTGCAAATATCGCAAACAGCCTTGCATTCTTGCGCGTTGCTTACGGTAAAAAAATTCCACAAGTCACTTTTTCTTCCAGCCATATTATTTGTTTTTTGCTGTCACACGTAAATAATTTCACCCCGTTCGTTACCTAACCTAACGCCGTCATATTACTACAGCAACAGCAAACAAACCAACGGGAGAAAAAAAAGGACTGTCGGAATGGCGCAGCTGGGCGGCAGTAATGTGCAGCATGTAACCAACATGACATAGTTTTGTTTAAGCGTCATTGTGTTCACGGTTGGTCATGAAACTATTAAGACAAAATATTTTGGAGGTAATCGTAAATATTAATTATTGTTAATATTATATGTGTGTTAGGCTGATTAAATGTTAAGTTTTGTTCATGTTGCAAGCTTGCCTACAGAGGTAAAATTCAGTAAATGTAGATGGTGGCTACTATTGTTTTGTTGTATACATGTTTTGTAAACAATCATGCAAAACGTGCCTAATTATGCTTTAGAAATAAAACAGACTGTAAGGTACTTTAGTAAAACCCAATTTAAAAATAGTCATTATTTTAATAAAACCAAATAGTGCGCTAAGCCACTCCAATTATGGCAAGTTGAAAACAGCATCATCTTAGATTCTTAGGGCAAAATATTGGTTATAATATCGGCAATTTAAATATGAATTGCGCACAATTCCAATAATTACGATATCGGCCGGTTTCGATATATCGGTACCGGTATCGGCTCAGCCCTAGTCTTAAGATTAGTATGAAATTGTTTGATATTTGTCCTGCTTAGAATTTCAGTTCAGAAGGTAACTTATTTAATTCCTGCAAAATGCACACCATTCTGCACAATTTTAAGATGGTTGGTCATCTTTTCTCCTTGTATTATATGAGTGTACTGTACAATTGTTATCAAAGTTACTGTTGTTCTTTATAACAAATTTAATTAGCAAAATAATATACTGACTTGTAAATTTTAATATGCCTAATTTTTAAACAAAGGATGACATTAATCCATTTTTTTTGCCCTAGAAATATTCTTGATTGCTCTTTTTTAGAGACGAAAGACATGTAGGTTTTGAGAGGAGGGTGCCCACTGTATGATGCAGTATGTCATGACGGAATGAAAATATGCAAAGTATATTTACTTAAGTGTTGTAGCATTTAAACATGATAAATTAAACAGTACAAAACATACTGCAGATAATTTTGGAATTATTGTGTTAAATGAGTATTTGCATTAATTTGTAAAACAAACAATTTTGTTAACTGACTTTCTTTCAGTTTATGATTTTTGTAACCGATTGTCAAATCGCAGTCCTGTTATTTTTAGTAAGAAATTTTACTAACACTGTTTTATCCAAGTTTAATGTAAGATTATTAGCGACAAAACCATTATTTAATACATTGAAAACATTATACAGAATAGCTGTGAGAGCTAGATGAACATTTTCTTTGCATAACACAGTAGTATGATGTACAAATAAAATAATAATAGATTTACTATTCACAACAGCAATCAGATTATATACATATATATAAATAACAAAGGCCCTAACGTAGACCCCTGTTAAACACCACGTCATATCAACTTTTTTTTAAATTTGTGTTTATACCATCTTGATTTATAATTGCAACCTGCTGATAACTATGAAATAAGTACTAATAAAACCATGACAGAGCTATTCCTTTGACACCGTAAAAATCTAATTTGTCTAATAAGGTTTTATGTTCAACACAATCTTATGCTTTAAATAGCCTAAGTCACAGAATAATCCAGCAACCTTTTCTTTATTACTAAAAGCATTTAGAATTGACGATAAGTTAAAAAAAATTTCTGTAAAAGATTTTCTAGCTCTAAATCCAAATTGTGACTGTGTCAAAATTTTCTAGCTATGTCAAAATGTTGTTGCTCTCAAAATAGTAACAGACACAATTGTGCATAAGTATTTTTATAAATTCTGCAAATACTGAAATGGTTGATAGTCAGATGGCGAATTTTTATCTCCTTTTTTGTATAGGGGTTTGACTATCGAAAACTATGATGCGCCACAGGCATCATTACTATACGCTCTAGCCTCGCAACAGCTGTGCCCCCCTCCAAGAAGATACGTAGCTATATACACCACAGAGCACCTCGCCAGAGCTACAGAGAAGCAGTGTTTGTCTCCTGTCAGCTCGCAACCTGCTCCACACAGAGGGCCTGCTTACCTCTCCAGTCTTGGCAGCAAAGGAAAAGTGAGAGACCAGCTTCGGCCATTTCTGCCATGCCTCTGTTTTGCTCTCCTCTCTGCCACACCACTACCCCTGCGCCTTATGTGGCGGTCCTGTGTTCTGCCTATATAAGGAGCTCATGGTTTTGAGTTCCAGGCTGACTCGTGCAGCTCTAATGTCACTCTGCCTGGACGTGTACAGACTACCTGAACCACTAGCTGACTCATGCAGCTCTGTTGCAGAACGATACTCTATCCGGACGCATTCCAACTCCGCCATTAATTTGCTAGACGAATCGCTGCCGGACAGTACACTCACGCCATAAGATTTAGCTTGCTTCAAGCTGGCTATCTACGCCTACAGACTAGATTACTAGTTACCTCGCAGCTCACGAAGCCTGCCACGCTCCAAAGTTACCACGCTAGCCACGTCTCTAATTTTAACGAGTCCGAGATACAGCACGATTGGAGTTCCCCTCGCCCCCTCCACACCACAGCATCTACGGTGACTCAGCACTACACCTTGGTTGGCATCCTAGGTCGGCCCTTCAGGTCCTAGTCATGGTACAGGTTGGGTTGTGTGTGTTTGTTGTCTTGATAATAAACAGGCGTAAACCAAACTGGCAGAGTTGTAACTCTCAGCCACTTTGTTACAGCATTTTGCCTCCTGCTATTTCCTATTTCGTCCAACATACCGCAACCACACTTGCAGGAGCAGGCACGTGCCGTCACTCGAATCCCATCCACAGTCATTGGGAGCCCCGACTCGTAAGAGCGGTAGCCCATACGACTGTTACACCTTTTTGTCAGTGGCACATGTGTACCGCTTTCTGAAAGTGCCTTTTCTACCATTTTTCAATTATCGTCCACCATGAAGCAATGCAAATATACCTTATGGTGTAAGTTTAAGTTTCTTGATTTTAGGAAACTGGGGAAGTGTTAATTTTACTAAACGATTATGCAAATAAATTATTTTATTTCAGTGATAGACAAACGTGATTTTAGTCATGTAATGATGCAAAGATTTCAATAGAAAAATGTGTTCAATTGGTTGTGAATTACACACAGTAAGTTAAGCATGTTTTGTAAGTGATGTATTTCTAAACAGTTGCTATAATGTTTGAAATGCACATGGCCTAGAAATGCAGCACTTTCAACTCTGATGCAGTGTAAAAAATATTTGTTTATTTTGTCTTTATTGTAAATCCAACGAGTGTAAGGTTAACTTCGGTAAAAGTGATGTGTGTTTATTGCTGCATCTGTACAAACAATGATGTATGTACCATGTTTTGTTCTTTTGTTGAAGTTAAAAAAGTTCTAATAATTTGAATGTTATTTCCGTACGAGAAAGATTCTGCACTGTTCCACCAAAACAATATGCAACTCAAAATGACAGGCTCATAAGAAGAACCACAAATCAATGCAGTCTCACAAAAAATGTTAAACCAAACCCCCCAACCTTCTTTCTTTTTACTTTGAAATAAATAATAAAAAAAAACCCCCCAGCAAATTGACTTATCAATTGCAAAACTAAAACAGGTTGGAATGCCAATCTAGCTATAATATCCTACATTGATTACTGGGCGAAGTTAGCTAACATCAGTCTTTCAGTGCCTGCCATGACACGAAACATGAGGAGAATACAAGTGTGCACTGGACTCATAACATTTGTTTACAAATGCTCTTTTCTCCACTGACAGAACAGTTGTGATGGAAGAATACAATATGGCGGCGCTACATTTCTAAAACTGTCAAAATTTACCCCACTTACATGAAATGGACAATATCACTTGCACTTATGTTATCTATGGCCTTAAACGTGACATGTGTTTGCATGTATTGTAATTAAATTACTTATAAAATCAACTTATTTACTCAGTTTTCACATTGAAATCTACAAAAGAACATAAAACACCTGTCAGAATAAGATATTGGTTTAGAAAAAATACTGATTTGCAAAAATACATGATTTTGTACAGTTTTTGAAATGTATCTTGAAATAAAATGGTAATTTTTTGCATTTGACATGAAAATTTACATTATTTTTTGTGTTACCAGGATTGCAAAATTTTAAGATCTCTATGTGTAACTGTTGGCTGCAGTCATCATGATAGAGAATGTCTATTGTTAGAAGAGCAAAAATATCACAAAATGATGATTTCTTAACGAAAAAAAAAGTTGCAAACCCTGCAATAGTAACTTGTTAGCCAGGGAATGATCAACATAGGAACAAAACAAGAGGGTCAAAATGCAGCAGAAAGAGCAATGGGACCCATTACCTGTTTAATCTTCTGCTCGGTCTGGGCAAAGTTGACACCCTTCTCGAGATGCACCTCTTGCAGAAACTGGCCTTCCAAGAATGCCAGGACTGTGACATCACGTTCTGCCTTCAAGAGGCATAGCATTTGAAGGAGGGCAGCTTGTGCGGGCGAAACGCTCACACAGTGTCCACATTTCGTTGCCCACATCGCCTGACGTACGTCCATTGCTACTAGGTAGCGCATGCCCGTTGCCACCAGTAACTGCAAACAACACCTACAACTTGCATGCATACACCATGTCCCACACTGTGTTTCTGCTCATGTATGCAAGCCAACATCAGCCCACACAAGCCAACACAGTATTACAGCATTTCTCAATGATCCACCTTATTTTTGTGCAAGATGGTATCAAAATGTTTTGAAGCTAGAATGAATTGTAATTACCAGAATGTTAAGACCACCTCAAAAATAAGATTATTTCTCCACAAATTAAATAGACACACAATTTAAAAAAAAATCATAATAGTGATATGTAAAACCAACTTGTATGGCCAAATTCATTGTAGTTAACAATATACAAAATGCTGCATCCCAAATGCATTAAAAGTAGGAAACTGCTCTTTCTTTTTACATCTCTACAGTTTTATAATTACAAAACACTGTTGTTATGATCTGGTTGGTCACAGCAGGTCCTGTAATGGACAACAATCTCCCTCAACTTGTCAGCTCACGTAAGGAGAGCCCTGAGGGAGCCGGCAGTGACTGGGATCCACACCCAGGTCGGTGGCTTGTCAAGTGGCAAGCTGATGCATTTATAGCAGTGACAACCAGAGGTGGAGTTAGTCATTCTTGTATTAGAACTTTGGCGATTTGGATCAGGTAGCAGTTCAAGTCAGTCTTGCTCTGTAACCCTGTCGAGCTGGACCAGGCAGCAGTTACGCAATGAGTACGATTAAGTCTGTCTTGCAGTTAGTCCTGTGCTGGAACTAAACGAAGTTGGACCAAGCAGCAGTTATGCGAGTTGTATGATCAAGTCAGTACTGCAACCAGTCTGGTACTGTATGGTGTACAATTTATGTTCAGTGAAGTTAACCTCTACATTCTTAAAAAAAGCCACGGTAAATCATACCATTTTTACATTCCAAATAATTAGTGGCAAAGTATGAGGCCATGCTCTCTGGCTCTAGGACTGACCAAATATTCATGCATTTTGCCTAATTATTGAATTTAATAAAAATTTCAAATATGAAGTATTATTGACTCAAATTGATGCTATTTTCCTTTAACAATGCAATATTACTTGGTTGGAGCTCAATTTTGTTCAGAGATAATTATTTTCAGGTTTTTAGCGTCAAGCACACTGCCTCAGCGCTCTAATACGATTGAGCACGGCTGCCGCTCTTCCGGCCAGTCCCTTGCGCTGGCCAGAGCCACAAAAAAAAACACGGGAATCTCTTCCTAATCTGCGCCTGCTCCGTGCTCCCTCAGCTTCTGCATGGGGCAAGAAACTCAACAGCGCTGCATGCTCGCCTCGCACCACCAAATAGCTTTCTAACTAAACTCGTCGTCACTCAAAAACTATACACTTAAATAATTTCAAAATTTTACAGGCAAATTACTGATATTTTCTCACCATGATGAATAACTATGCAACAACCGTCCATTTGGAAACCACTTTTATCTTCACACAAGTCTACCACCAAAGCCAAACCATTATGTTGACGTGTGACGTTGGTTGAACTGAAGGCAACGTCACTGTCAGACAACGGTTCTATAGTTCCGGACTGAGGCACAAGCTAACTTACTGTGGTGAAGTTTGATTTATTGGCCGCTGATTGGTCCCCGACTGCAGTAGAGGGTAGGGCACACGGCCCTACAGTACGGTACAAAGTCAGGTGTGGGGTTAGTGGCTCTCCACACTGTTGGTGTAGACACAGACACTCGTTTACCTGCAGTGGGCGTGGCCCGGGGTAGATCCTGGATAGGCCGCTGCTGCTGCTCGCTGGAACTAGTGCCCTGTCCTGGGGTGGTGGCGGTGTGGCTGCTGGTGGGGCTGGTTGGCTCCTGCCGTGGAATGCTGGTTCTCATAGTCCTGAAGTATGGGCTGGCGATGCCCATTGGTAGTGGAAGTCCTAGTCGTCTGCGCACCACGAGCGGGTAAAGCTGGGATGGCTGAAAGAGGGAGCTAGGGGGAACTGGGAGGCGAGGCCTTTCCAGTTGTCGGGCGGCGTGAGCTCAGTCCAATGGCAACAATTGACTAGGTTCAGAGATAGTAGCTGCCATCTTAGCTATCCACCTTGCACCACTCCTATGGGTGAAGGGCATACCGGGATGTACTATCTACCACACTAAGGAAGAGCAGGCAACGAGTTCCCTAGCTATGAGTGCAGCCATTCGGGGCTAGGCCAGCAAGAACCAATTCTGTCACTCCAACCCGCAAAAATAACAACGCAGTGATTGGAGCAGGGGTTGTTTTGGATGTCTAGCCTCATTGTGGTGTGTGGTCCACAAGGGGTTAGGCCAACCAGAATCAGTCTTGTCACTCCACCCGGCGAAGATTGTTGATGGCCAATGGAGAGTGTTGGCTGATCTGGATGGCCAGCCGCTTCGTGGGGTGTGTTACTAGTGGACGGGGCTCTGCCGTATGTGCCCACCAGGTACCTTTGCGTACCTGGTCCACAGTATGGGTGGCTGTCTAATGGGTATGTATTGCGACGTACGTGCACCCGATTAAGGGAGTCCGCAGTCCTACACTAGTTTCGGCAAAGAGGTTTCAAGATGCGGTCTCCTGCTTTTACTTAGTAGGTTTGATGTCTACGGGGATAGAATTCACAATCATCCTAGAATAAATATTCGTGGTTAGGTAGATTTTGTGTTTATTCCCAAGAGGAATAGACACAGAGGTCCATACTAACTCCTAGCTATCAATGAACTGTCACGGAAGTAAGCTACGGTAAACCACGTGAAGGAGACCTGAGGCTACACTAAACAAGACCAGAAAAAGGCTAGGTAACCATGATAACAACTGACCCTAACTAATCTATGCTGTTGTCCTGAAGGGACTATCGGTTGACTACCAAAGTGGTAGTGAGTGTAAAATGGGAGATGAAGACTTCTGCAGGGGTCGCTGGGGGAAGGTCTAGAAGACTTCGGGAAGGTAGCAGTGGTCCTTTGGGAGGAAGACGGTAGGCAGAAAGCTCCAGCACACGAGGTGGTGGAGTGAACTGTTGAGTATCAACTGGCATTTTGGAGCTGCGCGCTTGCGTATATAGACGGCTGGCTGCGGGTCCTTCGGCTCCCTTCGGCCGGTAGGGTATTTATGGGCTAGAACTCCTCCCTTAGTGGCGGAGGTTGCATTCTCTCGGTTGGCTGGAAGTGCTGTTTTCCTTGCAGCACTGGGCTGCATGGCTGGCTTCTGTCGCACACTAGGGTGATTACCGGACACGTGACGTCTGATGTAGTGGCATAGACGGCTTTGACTGCCATGTCCTTGCGTGCCCCCTTACCTAGGAGCGTGTTGGTTGGCTCTGGAAGCAAGTTGTCTTGGGTTCAAACCTCGCTCAGAGTGACATGACGTCACATGAAGATGAGGCGGAGTCGTATTTAGTAACTATGTCAGTACGTGTCACACGTCAATCCCCCCCGCCCACTGTTGCGATGTAGACTCATCTGGTAGAATTGTGGCGCATGAGTAATGTAGCACTCTCACTCAAAATAATTGTCTGGGTTGGTATCTGTAGTGCGCTTCTTCTGTAAACAGCTGTGCTCTGGCGTGCGATGGGTCACTTTCCCTCTCGTAGTAGAGCTCTGTCTCTCTCTAGTGTGAGGGCTGGCTGGGTGAGTGGTCTGCTAATGGGTTTTACCACCTGGGGAGGATAGTTGTCAAGCGTAATGTACTGGTGTCAGGTGAATGCTCCCATCCATTCTTTTGTTACAAGAAGTGTATCGCTCACACAAGCCAACTAAGGGCTGTGTTTTATTTACATAATTTGACAGAGTTTAACCTGGGATAAACCAATTTACAGACGCAAGCACACATGAGAAAAACTGCCGCACACTGAGGAGTGTATTCTGTCTCACTCATGAGGGGTGTGTTAACTTACTGTTTACCTGTCGTGGTGCTGAACTGTTTTTTAACTGGTTCTTTATCAATTGTCGTATGGGCCATATACAAATAGTAAAAAAACACATGGTACTCAAAATATTACAATGTTTATAAAAAAATTCTAGTGTACTACTGTACTTTCAGCGTGGGTTTCACTTGATGTGGGAAGTCTTTGGTTTACATGGGCGGCCTCATTCCTTTGTAGGGTTTCGTGCTGTGGATACGGTAATGTAAATTTTGCAGTGGGGCTCCATGATGACCCCTAATACCCCCTCCCCCCAACCCTCTGGTTGAAGTTGGGAGGCAGAACAGCAGGTGCGGGGAGGCACCTCCCTCTTTCGACTGGTTGTGGGTTGGCTGCTGAGCTCATTAAGGTCGTCCTCGGCAGTGGCCAGCTCGGGGCCACCAGTCACCGAGGCACGACTGGCGGTCCCCTCCACCTGGAGAGGCAGTGCTAGGGTAGCAGTTAAGAGGCAGGGACTTCTCTGCTTCCCTTGCCCCTTCGGCTCTGCTGCACTCATCCTTCCAAACGGTAGGCGGTACCATAACGGTCTAGCTGTCGTCTGGTGACAAGGCCTGGTCGGGGTCACCGCCAAAGGTTAGGGGCTCTTCGGGCTCCCATACCTCGGCACCGCAGCTGGACTCCTTCTCAGGAGCTGGGTTGGCAGCTGGGGTCTCAAGGCCTTCAGGCTTCGAGACGCTGCAGGTCACCATGTCATCCTGGGTGGACGTAGTCAGGGTCGCCGTCAGAGGTAGGGGCTCTTTGAACTACCCTACCTCATTGGCGCGGTGGTGTTTACCTTCCTCCTGAATGGTATTGGGTGACTGGGGTTGTCGGCGGGGCTCCCTGTCCAGGAGGCTTCGCCACTAGAGTTTGAACCTGGTTGGTGTCATGCAGCCATACTTGGCGGCCACTTTTCTGATGAAGTCCATCAGGGTTCAAGGGCAGCATCCTGACAGACACCGCTCCTCGAGGTGCTGGCCGTTCGTTCCTCATTGCTCATTGGCGTGAGCAGAATACTTCTCTGGCAGACGTCCGGACATGGTTCGAAGTCCCGACGGGTTGCTTGCTCCCCAGGTGGCTGGTGGATCGACTTCGGCAGGTGTTTGTGGCAGGCGTTCGTCCTCCATCTCCCCATATTTGTCCACTCTGTTGTCCGGTGCTTCTACTTCCTGGCTTCGGCAGGGCTAGGGAGCATCTGACATTGGGTTACTTCATGAATCCATCCTCTGGCATCTTCACCAATAGACATTCTCCTGGCGTCCTACGACTGCGTAGGGTCTTTCTCATTTGTCGGCTAGCCCTGCACTAAATGGCCCTTTTGCCTCGCTGGGTGGGTCGCTACGGAGTAGCACGGCTTCGCCCATCCTGAAGCTTCTTACTCCTGTACTTGGCTGTGGGTATTTTCAGGCGATGTACTGGTTTTGAATGTCGCGCGCCCTCGTGGTTCAAGCAGGGGCATCCAGTTGACGTCTTCTGGTTGCGGCATTTCGGTGGGGGCTTGTTCCCACTGCCAGTCACCTGAACGGCTGAGATTTTGTCCCAAGATTAACTGGCTGGGGTTTGTGTGTTCACTGCCTCATTATTTCTCCTCCTAAGGGTAAACAAGATATTAGGCAGATGGTTGTCCCGGTGGCGGTGATTTTCTCCACACTGAGATGGAGACTCTTCTTGAGCTCTTGGTTTCTCCGCCCAATTTGTGCCTGGTAAATTGTGTGCCGTTGTCAGTTAAAATGGTTTGCGAGTATCCACAGCGCAGAAATATTTCCGCACTATGTTTAGGGTTTCTTGGTTGGGTAGTGGGAAGGCTTCTACCCAGCGGGAAAACTGGTCGGTCAACACTTGTAGATATCTGTTGCTCCTCGTGCTCCTTTGGTAGGGTCCCATTAGATCGGCTGCTAAGTGAGTCCAGGCGGTGTGGGGTCGACAGGGTTTTCCTGTTGGCTGGAGCCCTGGGTAAGCCTTGCTGCAACAACATGCCTTGCAATTGTTCACGTATTGCCGCACGTCTCGACTTATCCCGTCCCACGTATATTGCTCACTTATGTGTCTGAGGGTTTCTTTGATGCCCGGATGACCAGCTTGTTGGTAGTTGTGGTGGTGTCAGCAAAGGTCGCGTGGGACCCAGACCTTCCACTGGGCACTAGGTTGCCCGCTTCGAGACCAGACGATGCCATCTCATAATACAAACCTTTAGGGTATGTGCTTGAGGAAGCACTGGGCGTCTGGGTCCTTCTGCTGGTAATAACTTATCTGGTATCAACTAAGTTGTAGTTGGAGAAGTCGGATGTGCTCTTCGGGGCTTCTGGGTGAGGCCAGAGAAGGGGTCATCCTTACCCATTCCTCGTCATCTTTGGTACCCCCTTCGAGGTTCGGCTGGCGGGATAATGCATCAGGCAGGTCATTCGTCTTGCCCGGGCAATGTTGCACTTCGAAGTCGAACTCTGTGAGAAACATCTCCCATAGTACTAATTTGGTTTTGGCGTTCTTCGACTCACGTCGCCAATGGAGGGCTTTGCTGTCAGTACGGAGTAAGAAATGTCTTCCTTCCATGTGGTAACTGTATTTTCTCACCACCCAGATTACGGCGAGGCATTTGTGTTCATTTATGTGGTACTTCTGCTCAGTGGAATTTAGGCGGGTGCTGGCATAGGCAATTATTTGGAGCTGCCTGGCGAGGTCCTCCTGGTATAGTACAGCGCCTAGCCCATTCTGACAGGCGTCTGTCTGCAATATAAGGATGCTGTCCCCTTGCGGCATGCGGAGTTGCTCAATATGCTGAAAACATCGCTTCAGGTTTTGAAATGCGGTGCAGTGTTCTTCTTACCACCACCGTGTTTCTTTCTCAAGGAGGGGGTTGAGCGGCACCATTTGTCATTGGTTACGCAGTAACGTAGCCAGTTACACAGACCCATAAAACGGCACAGCTGCTCCCTTGAGAATAGAAACACTGTGACCTGTACCACCTCCTACCTCTACACACACTAGCTGTTCAACTGACTTTGTACAAGAGCAAGACAGGTAAAGGTGCCTGTTGGAATTGAGGGACCTGGCTTGAAGGGTGGACGAGAGCTGACAATTGTAGTTGTGACAACAACTGGACCCTAATTGTGGCTTGTAGTCCTGAAGAGACCCGAGGCAATACGTGTGGTGTGCATGTCAGGGGTGGTGACTCTTGACAGCAAGTGTCATGGTGTAGCGATGACTCTTTGACTGCTGTGGTAGGGAAGGCGTCGTTGGCTGAAGAGCTGGTAGAAGACTGGTAAGTCTTGGAGAGTCCTGAGGAGGACTGTGGCTGTGCAGTAAAGAATCTTAGAACGACTGATGCTAAGGCGAGCTACGTGGACAACTGGCAATTCTGCAGGGCATACAGCATTATATTACCCTCGGCTGGAAGGTTCCTGCGCGTCTTGTTTGCTTTCTGTAATCTTCGGCCACCACCCCATCGGGTTCGGGCTAGGCTGCTGCCATCTCTTAGTAGGGTGGCAGCACGGAGGTATTGTGGGTGGTATCCGCCGCTCGCTTAGGGGCAAACTCTTTCGTGCCCTTGGCTGCTTCTCAGCAGGTTTACAAATGGCGGAGGCGATGACGTTACTTCCTATCATTATGTGGGTGCTGGCCTTGGAGGCGATCAGTCGAAGTTCGATTCCGACGGGGGCACGTGACGTGCACGTGATGATGCAAAGTCAATAATAATAATGAATAGAAAGCGTCACGCGTCAAATTTGTGCATATAAAATGCAACATATTAAATAGAACTTTACATTTAAGAATGCTGCAGAAAAAACTCAATTCATTGTTCAAATATGCCTTTTGGAATTCTTTGGGTTTGAAATACAGTGGAACTCTGTTATAGCATCCCCTCTTATAACATTTTCCTGCTTAATAAGCTGCCTTTTCTTGGTCCTCAAAAATGTTTTTCAATACAAAATTACCCTCTTATAAAGTTTTCCTTATAAGGCTGGCTTTTCTTGGGGCCATTGAGAAATATTATAACATGGTTCTAATGTAAAAATTACTTGCCTCTTGTGCCTACGACCTATTCTTTGCAATAGTGTAGAAAGATGAGTCAACGTTTTCACTTTGCACAGTAGTGTACACTTCCCCATCTGCCTGTTCACACGTCTTCACTTCACATCCTCGCCGAGCACATACCTTCCAGAGGTCTTCCCAACAGTCATGAACAGCATATATTAAACATGACACAGTGCTTACAATGTTAGAATTACAAAAAAAGAAGACCCAACTTCATGAGCCACACATAAAAAAAAATCACTACGTTATTAAACTAAAGAATAAATTTTCCTAAACTGCTGCTAGCAAAAGTATTTTGTTTTAAAATGTATGCTAGGATTATTTGAAAAGTCCTCAATTAACAATGAACGAGCTACATCACAAATTAAATGCAAGTAACAGCTTTCGCTGCAGCTGTACAATCATGATTTACCTTGAATGATGAATGCAGTAATGTGTGCAGACCTTCAATTATCTTGACATTAGGCTGGGGCAGTGGTGGTACCCGAACCACAGGGATCTGTGCTCCCGCAGTCACCAAGTATGGCCTGCCAAACAAACATAACAGTTTTAACAACTTGAAGCAAGACAAACATTTTAACATAAGCTACAAAAGTTGATGCCTGACACAATAGGCAACATC
The DNA here is from genome assembly GCA_002778355.1 of Clitarchus hookeri. Taxonomy (NCBI): domain Eukaryota; kingdom Metazoa; phylum Arthropoda; class Insecta; order Phasmatodea; family Phasmatidae; genus Clitarchus; species Clitarchus hookeri. The sequence goes on from NQII01000938.1 coordinate 428,982, forward strand.
CACATGCAAAAATAAAAATGGTGGAAATTGGTAGATATACATTTTGATACATGTATAAAAGTTTACATCCATAGTTTATTGCATAAAAGTTGGTGTTAAGCTAGTTATTTTCAATTAAAAGTAGTGATTTACATGACCGCGAAACACTTTCTCACTAGCCTGATGTCACAGCACAGACACAGTCCATGCCTGCACATGGCAAGATATCAGCTACTGGAGTTACAGTAAACTCTTGATTCTACGACCTTTCATGGTTCCCCGGAAAAGGGTCGTTATTTCGAGAGGGTAAATATCCCCAGGGTCATAGAAATGAGAACTAACTGTACTAGCTTTTGCTGGAAGAAATTGCAGACAATTTCATAAAATCATACTCTGTAAACCTAACATGAGTTGATACTGTGGTAGTCAACTATTTTAACTAGAATTTTTTTACTGGACCAGAAATAAAGGTGTTAAATGACAAATGTGCGTAGCTAAAGCCCTACAGTCATGATTCTTAAACCAACAGTACTTTTAAGTAAACACAAATCTACATCTACATATAATTGTATTTAAGTGATGCAATCCCAAATTAAGATTTGAACATGTCAGAAAATGCAATGACCGTAACGATTCTGTTACTGTAGAACAAGAGCACAATACATATCTAGCTGTATTGTGTAACCACACCATTCTTGCCTGATATAACTTTATAGATACATAGTTTAATAGCACTACATACTGCTGACAGATGTTTCAACAAGTATCTAAGCCTCGCATGATCGATATAACACATTGTTTTTAATAAAAACCATCTGTAACATGGTCACACACTCGGCCTATTTTTGCCATGAGAGTTACAGGTGTTATGAAGTGATCAGACCTTAGCTGAATGGCCTGCGTGATCACACCTTCAAACATTAAACCAGGGTACGAGTGTGATTGCAACAACACCTTGTGAAAGACAGTTGCAGAAATCCCCTCCACCGGCCAGTAAACGGGCCAAAATATTAAACAACGTGCCCGATATAGGCCAGCGTAACACTGGGAGCGGCGTCTTTTGTCATCGACCCGACCATAGAGAAGACCACTGAAGATTGGAGTGTCCGGCCGTCGTTAACCGCCTCCTAGAATTAGCCTCCGGCAACATGAAAAAGGTGGGGACTTTCCAATTAGATTGTAATAATAATGGCATGATGTAATAAACCCTAATACAATTAATAAGCATCTTGGTATTCAATTTAAAGCTCCCCCGATCAATAGTCATTTAAATAGTTATTGTATAATCTTTATGTTATAAACCTCATCTTATACTGCTATGTTCTACCAAATCATGACTCTTCATTTGAGCTATACCCTTAACCACTTTCACGTATAAATGGCTTAAAAGCTAATTCAGAACAATGGTGGAGGCTTAGTTCCTCCCTATCCTCTCGCTGCCTTGCATCAGCATCAACTTCTCTACCATCCACCCCCATTTCAATATTCCCCACCCACCCACGCTAATTTCCGTATTAGTAATAGCAAAATTTCAGCCACGTCCACTTTTAACATTAAAACTTTTAACTTTTAAGGTAGCAGTATAATTAAAATAATGTCATAATATCTACTTTTAAAATGTATTAGGTTTAAATAATAATTTATCTTTTACAGCCCAATATCTCAACATATAAAGTGATTATTTGAAACTTAAATAACAAACGGTATTAAAATTTAAAGAATTTCAGTGTGAACCGCAAGTCCCTAGTTGTGTATACATACTAGTAAACAATTGCCTCAGTAATGCCATTCAATAAATTTAAATTAAAAATATAAATTACCTGTGTGAGCTGGGTGTAGTTATTTGAAATTAAACTGTTACTGTGATAGTAATTCATATTCTCGTGAGCATTTTCATTAAATTAACTTGCAACTCATGCTAATTTAATAAATTCCATGCAGTATACCATATTGCACAAAGTTAGATATTGCTGTGCACAGATAAAGTAAAATTATTTTATGATACTTTCCCCTCAGTCTACATATCATATATTTAAGAAACTTCTCATAACATGCATAGAAATAAGGAATAACTACGAGATTTTAGTATTCTGACATAAAGCCAATATCACGTTGACGCGTGACGAGTACAGGGGATAGGCATTGCACTGTTTTCACACCCTGCTATAGTTATCCTGGGCAGGCAACCAGCCAGCCAGGGCAGGCAGGTGACAACGAAACTTCCGGGGAAGAACCGAAGCGAGAGAAACACACAGGGTAAGTCCCAAAAAATAGCTGATATAAGCCCTCGGCGAAGGTATCAAGGGAACCCCCTACGAGAATTAGGGCACAATACCCGAAAACATCTTACCACACCCTCCCTCCACCACAGTTGGAGCGCGCAAGCTGCTGACGAGACACAAAATCCTACACAAAAAACATGCGAGGTACACAGGGGATTTCCCAATTTCTCTCTCGAGAAACTGCTGACAGCCAACTTGAATACAGCGGGAGACGTGTTAAATTCAGGCGCAGCCAAGGAATACTGTATTGTTTGATGCGCAGACTGCTAAACCTGACGTGAGAAGGAATAATTGTGTGCAATGCCAAGGGTATTTAACGAAATGGGAATAGTGCCAGAGATGCACCCACTTCGACTGTGAATGTCCGTTCACGGTTTACCAACATCCACCCAATTGTCAGTACTTACTCAGGAGGTCAAACCATTCGTTTCGCTAGACGCGGAGAGCAATCTTTGGGCCTCTGGCGGAGTTGTGACCCGACCAGAGAGGCCAATTTTCTGTGCTCTACTAGCCTTGATAGCCTTGAAAGAGTTCAGGCAGTAGGGGCTCAATCTGGATGCGTTGGATTTTTGCTGTGGGTCTTTTCTCTACTACACAGTACTTTGAAAGTATACCACGAGGGAACTTTCGCTTTTGACCACCCTGGTGTAAGTCATTGAGTGTAGATTTCCCCAATCCCCGTATGCTACCCCTTTGTGTGGAAGTAGAAGTGTAATTATTACATACTTAATTATTTGTGTTCTTTTCCTCTCTACTATCTTCTATTTGCAAAATCAGTGTCATTATATTCTACTTATGATATGTGTTGGTGTCCAGAGTAATTATTAACATTTTAATAATTATGAGCTTTATCCGCGCACACAGCTAACTACAATAATTTATTTTCAGAAAAAAAAATGTGTATGAAAATAGGTACTAGCGTAACCGTCCTCATTTGTAGGCATTAACTAAGAACTGGATGAAAAACAGCAACATAACTATAAAGTTGCAACATAAGTTAGTATCCATATATCGCCCGAGAGAGGATTGACAAAGACAGTTTAGAAATAAATGAGCTTTAACTTATGTTTAAATATATAGGCTTCCAAGGTCAGACACACCCAGCTATAAATAGAACCATGAATATAATAAAATAGGATTAAATCCACAAGTTAATGGAGTAAATATAATCTGCATTAAGTATTTACTTAAAGCAAAAATGTTATATAAGATGTTTTGACAAACTGTGAAGGCAATCTGTTAATACATTTCCTTGCAAGTTTCCGATCAAGAGTACCGCACGTTCCATGTCAACAGCAACCAGCAGCGATATCACAACAAACCCCCCTAATGTAAAGTTCCTCCGGAGGCCGGCGCAAGCAACACCCACGAGAACACCTGTCCCAACGTCACATGCAACAACCTCAGAACCGTGCTCACAGCTGTCAGCACTACCGCTTAAACCCAGCTCACGAATTGTTCATTAAAATATTTACAGGTAACCAGCGGTTCACATATTTTACTTACACCACTTACACTTCACCCTAGCAGGTAACAGTAACACATAAAAATATTTACTTTAAAAAGTTTATGATTGCATAACCAAAAATAAATAAATAAAAATTATTGATTGCCAATAGGAGACCTCCGAAAACTAATTTTGAAATTTATTATTTATTTATAATAAAAGGAAAAATGCTAGCTGGTTTTAAGATACAAAAGAATTTGTCGAAGATACGCTACAGCTGCATACCCCTTCTCTGAGCCGTCAGAGAAACCACGTAGTTCAAAGGTGGAGTCTGCACTGCTAAGGGTGATACAGCGAGAAATTGTTATTTTGGAACAGCAAGACAACTCATTTCGAATTTTAATATATTGGTCTTCACCAAAGGAGTAGGATGTACTTGAGAGTTGCATATCCTCTGGACACACGCATTCGAGCACAGCAGGGCAGTTACTGGCGAACTTGCAAAGGTGGAAAACACTCGCGAGCAACTGTTGCAGTTCCTGTCTTAACTTCACAGCTGAAGTGACATCGCTGATCTCTGTGACCACATCATCCACATGTGAGACAACAAAACACTTGCAGCACTCGTAGACTTCCTTCTAATCTTTTGCTAGCTGATGCAAAGCTCGAAGTGTGTGAAATGGGGCCGAGCTAACTCCATATGTAACAGTGTTAGGATGGCACACTTCAAGAGGCTGATCTTCAGACTCCCTCCAAAGGATGCGCTGGTAATCTCTATCCGCATCAGAGACCAGAATTTGACGGTACATTTGTTTTATATCATCTGTAAATACAATAGTTCGGAATTTGAAACTGAAGCAACACTTCTACTAAGTCCTTTTGAAGCTTAGGTCCAGTCAACAATACTGTACATCATTCAAAGACAACCAGAACTGGCCTTCGCAGATGCATCAAACACAACATGAAGTTTGGTGGTGGTACTATCAAGCTTGTGACACAGTGATGTGGGATGTAATATGAGCGACAGGAATTCACATGTGAACTGTCAACACATGCTCATATGACCCAAGTTAATATAATCTTGCATAAATGAAACATAACTTGCCTTGAGATCTGGCTGGCGTTTAAAACGATGCTCGAGTGAATGGAAATGATGAAGTGCAGTGGAGTAGGAGTCTCCTAGGTCAGCATCCGGACTCTGGAAGGAAAGTACAACACTGTAGCGACCATTTTCATAACGAGCTTAGCCTTCTGCAAACAACTTTTCACAGAGAAGATTGTATGGTGATTGTGTTGGTTTATCAGGAGGCTGTTCTTCCAGTTTCTTAAGTCGTTCCAACACAGTGTCGAGTATGATGAAATATGTGATGACTGCAAATGAGGCAAACTACTGTCGACCTTTCCCATTACGATCCAGCCAAAGTGCACGTCCAGAGCTACCGGAGTACCAGGCGGTCCTTCAAACTCGCTTCCTTTCAATAGGTAGGGAAAAGTTTCTGCACTCAGCAGCATGTCAATTGCCCCTGGAGTCGCAAAGGCTGGAGCTGTCAACTGCAAATGAGAAAGATGGCTCCAGGCTTGGGGATCCACAGGTGCAGATTGGAGGTGTCCTGTTATGTGAGGTAACACTAAAGCATCTATTGAAAATAATGTGTCTGTCTGCCCACAAAGCTTTAGCACACACAATATCACACCACGAGCAATGTTAAGTGGTGCCTGTGAGAGCCCCTGAAGTGGTTGAGTTTTCTTCCTATGAGGGATACCCAAACAAGATAAGCAATTTTCAGAGATGAAGTTGGCTTGACTACCAGAGTCCAGTAACACTCTGATGGGTTGGAAGGCCCCTGAAACATTTTGTACATCAATTACAGCAGTTGACAGCATAACCACGGTACTGCTGGGTGTCCACCAAAATGAGGAGCACACAACAGTGGAACTTGTATCCACTTGAGCTGCTATCTGGTGCCTCTACGGATTGTCCCGATCCATCTGAGACATCCTATTGAATGGATGGCTCCGGGATGTGTAGCAGGGAGTGATGCAGTTACTTGCAATGATGACACGAGACTGCTGAGGGACAATTTTTACACTGGTGCAAGGGCTGCAAACAGTAAAAAAATTGTTTGAGTTCCTTGACAAGTGCAAATCGTTCCGTATGTGGCTTCTGTTGAAGGGGACATTTGTACAACAAATGTTGCACAGGCTGCAAAAAGGGGTAGGTTTCACCATAAAGATATTGGGTGAATGGTAACCTTTAGCCAGTTTATGATCTGCTGAAACCTGCACAGGTTTGGTCTTTGAGGGTGCCAGCCTAGATATTGATGCTACTGCTTCCATACCATGACAAGTCTTTACAAAAACTGCAGAAAGGACTTGCGAGTGGGGAGCTTAGTATCTGTCGAGGCCATCTCCCACTGTGTTTGGAGTGAGGCATCCAGTTTCCTGCAAAGGATGGCCAGTAAAATTAAGTCCCAGGGTTACACAGGAACCTTCAGAGCTTCCGGTGCTGCCACATTCTCTATTACAACTTGTAATGTCGCAGACGTCAGATATGGCAACTGGAAATCACAGCTCGATTTTCAATTACTTGGTAGACATGAAACTTAAATAAAGGCACCATATTAAAACTAAAATAAAAGAATTCAAGTCTTGAATTATTTCCTCCATATTTTTATTTCAAGTTAGAAAAATGCTTAATGAGGCAGCCAAAACAGAACAGCGCCACAGAGTTCATTACTTATTCACGTCACTCAAAAAACTTGCATCGCGAGACAATTATGTGGGCAGGAGGGATGTCAGTTCCCTCCTGACACCCTAATGTCCCCCCACACTGGCAGAAATAATTTAGTAGAATTAGGTTGTTTACCAAAAATTGAAGATAAAAATAAAAGTAAAGGTCACAGGTGCTTGCCGGTGTGGGCGAAATTTGCCATGCTCGACGGGTCTTCTACAAGACCTGGTTGTCAACTGTTAGAAAGTGGCAGGCGCACCCGGCGTAAATCTCCACGTGCTCTACCTCCACTCCTTGCACCAGGGTGCCAAAAACCTAACAAAATAAGAGCATAGCGTGGTACGGAATTCCTTCACATGCCGCGCGAAACCCCGTCGCAACCACTTTTTCACGCCAGCCAAACTGCGTCGTAGTAAGATAATCAAATTTCCAGAACATTCTCAAAGGAAAAAATGTCTACGAAAGTGGCGAAAGCTTTTATCTCAGATCACTGATGCAACCTCAACTGTGATTTCAGAAAAAATGAATGCATAATAAACATTCTAACATGGCCAAAACTTCAAATACTGATAAGCAATTATAATTCCTTGTAAAACAAAAGAAAATTAACTAAATATCCAATTAAATTAATATTAACTGTATCATTACAGACTGTCAGCATCTGTCGCAGTGAGGAGGGCGATTCAGAGGATACCGTGGATGTTGCCAGCAGATCTTCCGCATGCAAAGAAACAATTAATCTTTTGTTTGAATATCGCTCCAATAGCAACTTCCACGCAACATCGAAATTTTCATGTGACATAAGCAATGCCTGAATCATACTTAATGGCTCACCATTAAGTGACCACTTTAAGTAGGACATCCTTTCGACAGGAGTTAGGTCAGGGTGATAAGCTACAAGTGCACTGAACAAATAGGTAAAGTTCACCCAGTCTTTCGCACTTCCACTGAACTGTGGCAAGGAGATCTTGGGAAGTGAAACATTTACCTTCCGTGCACTGGTAGCTACTACCTGTGTGGCCTCCGACTTGCTCGCAAGAGATTCTACCATTGCCATAATGTCATAGTATTGATCTTCGAAGTTCAGCATGCAGGCTGCATGTGCGTCTTTGTCGAAGTCTGTTAGTTGTTCAGCTACCATTTCTACAGTAATGTAGTCTGATTCAAAATTACATTGTATTTCCGGCAAATCTTGCACGGTTGCATGGAATAAATTCCTCTTGGAGGGGTTTGTACCAACACACTTAGCGAGGCCAAGCACGTGTTTGAGGTGTCCTTTGGAAAATCGACGATGCAGTATTGCTGCTTGAGCATTGCCCATAGTTAAAGTTGCTGTGATGCGCAATAACGTGTCCACAAACTAAGAATCACAACACAACAGTTGTGTGTTTCATGTACGTAGTGCAGCAAAGAGAAAGAGATGGAAGACACCTGGCAGAAAAACATACATAACCGAACAAAAACACGTGATCGTGGCAACAATCTTCTAACTGCAAAGGTTCAATGACATCAAGATAAGAATGTACCATTCACGCAAGGAGTGAAATACGAAGAAATAAATAAAAACACACTGCCAAATTCAGCACAAAGGAACTGGCGAAGCTAAGTAATGCACGCAATGAACAAATAAAATGAACACGTGCACACAAACACGCTATCTCCAATTGACAAACTGTGGTTAACGTTCACTGTTCTAACCCGAAAGGACCAAATGTCTGGACTCAAAAACAACATGGACTGTAGTTTAACGAAAACATTTAGAGTTGTAACTTACTGATACAAAAACAAAGCAAAACTGATTTTGAACATTCTGGCAGCACTTTTCTAGTGTTGTTGGTGCCACCATCGAAAGTGTTGCCATGGTGTGGCAGGAAATTTAAACTAGTTCAAACAGGCCCATGCCCAAACACAAAGAATAAGCAAATGTCTGATTTCTTAGGCTGATTTGTGGTCCCCTTTGAATGCTAATTTTGACGGTAAAGTGTGTTCATGTGTACAGTTTTGAGGCTCTCCTGAATTATAAACATTAATTTACTCCACCTCTTATCAGATGGACGGAAATAATGATAATTTCTCTTCCCCCTCTTGCTGTGTCATGCACATTTTTTAGCTTCCGATTTTTTATTATCTATGAAAATTGTTTAGCAGCACCTTTATGGCTTTCCAAGCTTGGAAAAGTAGTTTCCTAGTACAGTGGAACCTTGTTAGAACATTTTCCAGCTTAAAAAGCTGCCTTCTCTTGGTCCACAAATGTTTTTCAATAAAAAATTACCCTATTATAAAGTTTTCCCTTATATAAGACTGACATTTCTTGTGTCCCTTGAGAAGTGTTATAACAGAGTTATAGTGTATTAAATTGCTGGAAAAAAGTTTTAAAAATAAATAAATAAAATTAGAGTATAATGTTTTAACATCGCCTGTTGGCCTAATAACCTCTGCATAAAAAAACTGTATCTGGATATGAACTTGTAATTAATGAGTTTGTTCGCAGCCTTATCAAAAAAATATAGTCATTATTTTCCCCTCCAGCAGTTCGGTCCAGTATTTTTATTATTATTATGCAGCCTCACAAAGGTCGGCTGCTGGGTTAGGCAACACTGGATTGTAACAAGTATAATTGCAGGCTGGCGGGTGCACACGAGTGACAGTGGTGACCTTGATGTAAGGGGCCGACCATTGTGTGTTAGTGAGTAACGTCTATTTCTAGACAGTTCCTGCTTCTGAGTCGTACAGCAGTTGTGAAGAGAATTGCAATGGTAAAAAACCAAAATTAATGCAACAAACTTAGTTTTCAGTCCATTTCCTTAAAATTTTTCAATTTTTTAATCAAATTTTTGGTGGTTTCCTAAATAAGGGTTTTTAATTTAGGGGAATTAGTTATTAATGGAGCGGTTTTGTTGAGATTTGACTGTATTGTCAAACACATCACTACATAATATAAAAGGAAGTCTCTGGCGCGCGTCTATCTGTATGACTGCACTAATCTCGAGAACCACTGAACGGATTTAGATGCGGTTTTTACTGTTATGATCTGCATTTATCGAGGAAGGTTTGTGTGTATTAAAAATTTCCCTATCACTTATAGGAGTTGAGCATTAACGGTATTAGTGAAGCAAGTCGTGAAAGAAGTTTGCTGCTGGCGCGCTTTCATGTAATACGCTGCCTAATCCTTTAGAGATATAACCAAATCATGTACGAAAGAATTATGTGAAATTAAATGATCTACAAAAAAGTCAGCGGTAGCATATATCTATCTTTAATAGATAATTGGTAATAAGCGTATTTACAAATTAAATTATGCAGTAAAAACAAATGTAAAATTCACTGTCTTTTCTAACCACAGACACTTAATCTTTATTAAAATAAATAAATTCATGTAGATGAGAAAAGTTCTTTAGAGCATCCTGACATGCTACTAAAAGTCGGAAATGTAGAGTTTCCAATGGATTTTGGAAAAATTTCTCTCAATAGTGATATATGTGTTTTAGTCACAGACCACCAATAACTGATAGATAACGTATACCCTGAAATACACGACCTTTCAAATAAGACACTATCATGGTTCAAAGAAAGGGTGATATTATCGCGTACTAATGAACAAGTAAAAAAAAATTAATTAATTAGTGCTTGCAAAATTTAATGCGCAAACACAAGTCTATTACTCAGTAGATACAGTACTCGATAGTGAAGAAGCTGTGCACTATCCCACAGAATTTTTTAATTCATTCAATCCTTCTGGCAAGCCACCACACAAACTAATTTTAAAAGTTGGAGCTCCCATAATTTTATTGCGAAATACAAATCCACTAAAATTATGGATCGGAACTCAATTACAAATAAAAAGTAATTTTTTTTTTAATTGAAGGTATTATTCTAACTGGCTGCGGAACTGGAGAAACTGTTTTAATACCTAGAATACCGATGATTCCCTCGGTTTTGCCTTTTAATTTTAAAAAGGGTCTAATTTATAATAAGTGTTTGTTTTAGTATGACCAAAAATAAGGCACAGGGTCAACAACTTAATGTGGCTGGAGTGGATTTGAGTGGAGCATATTTTTCACACGGACAACTATATGTAACCCTTTCGCGTGTCANAGTTTGTTTTAGTATGACCAAAAATAAGGCACAGGGTCAAACACTTAATGTGGCTGGAGTGGATTTGAGTGGAGCATATTTTTCACACGGACAACTATATGTAACCCTTTCGCGTGTCACATTAAACAGAAATATTTTTGTGCTGGCGATCGGAGGCAAAACGATTAATGTTGTTTACAAACAAATTTTCTAAACCACTATCATATAATATTGTTATATTAGAGATGTATGGATGTGGATAAAGCGAAGGATTATGGACCCTGGTAAATGGAGGTCCATAATCTCTGCCTACCCCTCTGGGAGACAGGCGTGACGTGTGTGTATGTATGTTATATATGATAGTTTACTAATTTACTATCATATAATATTGTAATTATCATTTCACAATTTATTTATTAGAGCATCCCTGTAAAAACTAAATTGTACATGAGCGAAACCGGGCCGGGTCGCTAGTAATGGAATAGAAACAAAGTAATCCAATAAAAATTTGAAAAACTTGCACAGTACCAATAACGGTCACATACAAAAATGTGGCTCAAGTGGATCATATGAGGAAGAAATACAGACTGTCATAATATTTTTGAAGCACTTGACAATTATGCCATCATTTGAAGTTTATGTTTATGTATTTATTTTAGTAGTATTATAATAGACAAATAGACAAACAAACAAATTGATACACAAATTTTCTTTGTCATTCTACTAAACTAACATTTAATAAGTACTCAAATATTCATTAAAGATGAAAAATTTAATTTTGTTTAAACTTTCAGTAAGTCATTTTTTTTTTTACAGAAATCCAAAATTAAAGTTTTGATTTTTGTTACTGTTGCAATATACAGAGCATTTGTACAATCCTTCAATTTTTAATTAAATGTTACATTTACATAATCTAGGTTAGCCTTGCACTTCTGCCGATACTTTCGACCCTATCAATTCTATACTTCATTTTTGCGAGGCTGTTGTGCATATCAAAATATCATTACAATTGTGTTTTGCTCATAGGTGCATGCTTTTTAGGTTATAAGATAAGTTTCTTTAGAAATTGCCTCGCTAAGCAGCATAATCAAAATTCTTGTCTTTTGAATTACTAAAATAAAATAAGGTTTAATATTGGGTATCGGTACCAGCTCAGTACTACACAGTTGTAGCTGTCTTGGATCAGGTATGTATGGCTAGTAAGTCTGCTATGGAAAGAGATGGAGGGTCAATGAATAACATAAGAGCCACAATGTGAGTTGCTGCAGCGGAAATCCTCAGATAGTGATGGTCAAGTTGGAGACAGTAGTATGCTGCAGTTTCACAAGCACCAGATTGTTGCAAATGTTAGGTATCAAAACACTGCCACGAATTCTTCAACAAAACATACAAAACTTACGAAGAAAAACACAAATTTTCTGTCACCTGGCATTTAACTGGAAGAGAGAGTCAAAATGACCTTTTAAGTGGCTTTCGGTTGACTTGTGTATTTTGGTGAAGGTTGTGATCCGTTCTTAATAGTTGCATGTTTCTTGGTGGTTTCTGTTTGATTTGTGCATTTTGTTGGGAACTACTCCTGGTTTTATTCAGTGGTTTAAGGTTTTTTTTTGTGTTGGAGTTTGTGATCTATGCTTGACAGCTGTCTTTTAATTTTTACATGCAATTTACAAGAACATAGAAATTAAACTTCACTTCGGTGCATCTCAAAATAAAAAAAAATTCTAAATAATTATTTTTACGCCTCTACACTTAAAAGAATGTGATACATAAATAAACACTACACACATTGGTAAAAATATACAAGTTTTTGGAAGTGAATACAGTAGAGTCCCATTATAGCAAGGTATCACGGTTCCGGTTTCGATCCTTGCTATAACTGTGTCCTTGATATTCCCGAACCAAAAAACAGCTAGTCGCTGGAAAAATACATATTTTTAATGAATGAAACCTGGAAACATTATTAGAAGATATCTTTGTGATTAAAATCATACCCACCACAGGCAGATACAATTACTGACTGCATCAAAAGTTACGAAAAAAACCTACTTGACCAGAATTGGGGATAAGATAATTTTGAAATTCCTTTTCTCTGTCTGATAGTAAAATTATGTGACGTGTTTGTAAGTTACCTAGACGTGTTGCAATTAAAATAATTCCCCACAAGTTTCTAATAGTGTATGAATTATTAACGAGATCAATTACTAGCAGCATAAAAGGGGGTTGACATTTTTGGCCAAACATATGGTGATGTTACACTATTCGCATGACACTCATTTTATTTATAAAANAAAAGGGGGTTGACATTTTTGGCCAAACATATGGTGATGTTACACTATTCGCATGACACTCATTTTATTTATAAAATATTGCCACAAATTACCCAGTATTTAATTGAATAAACAGCACACAATTTTTCATGAAATGATTGTTGAAAATGCATGGTGCGTGGCTTATTCAAAACCAGCAAAAATTCAAGAAAATTTGATGAAACTAGATTAAAAATACATTCGTTAGGCCACAGCAAAAAAATGAGGGAGTAGTTGTGTCACTATCTTATTGACATGACACAGTATGAGAAGAAGAAAAAGCCCTGCAAAAATCTGCTATAATTGAGGCCTCGTTAGCTGGGGTTGAGTGGGCTGGCAGGTGCGTAGGCACGTCTGTCGCCCTTGGCCGGCCTTCACGCCCCACCGCCCCACCTTTGCAGCCGACAGAGCCATAATAGCCGCCAGATTGGACCTGAAGATACCGGCAACAGGGCCATGAGGGTCAGGGTCACTATTTCTTCTTCCCCTCATTCTGTTTGCGTTTCTTTTGGGGGCAAGGGGAGATCGTGTTTACCCTTCTGGGATGTATTTTATTCGGAAAACTTCTGCATCCTGAAATAAATTAACATTTTATTCATGATGATGATAATAATAATATAAATAATAATAGTTTATGGTCTAATAAGGGGTGCATAGCTTATTCAAGGGTTTCGTTTATTTGAGTTAATACGTAATTTTTGTGGCTCTGGAACAATTACCGTTGCCCGATGCCATACCTTGGCCTTGAAGCTGGTGTTTGCTGTTACCNTAATTTTTGTGGCTCTGGAACAATTACCGTTGCCCGATGCCATACCTTGGCCTTGAAGCTGGTGTTTGCTGTTACCGTAAGTCACATGCGCACCCACACAGATATGTGTGTGTGGTTGATATAGGTTGTTCACGGTAAAGTGAGCACTTTTGAGGTTTTGAGGCCTTTAGTTACTTTTTCCTTTCAGCGATTTTTTAATCCTTAATCATCATTTTTAAAATAAATATTGTCATTTAAGTAATAAACACAGTGTGTATATTCCACTGCACTTGGAAGTTAACGGCTAAGGCTAAAATAAAATAAAATTTATGACCATTATTACAAATGAGTGGGTTTTCAAAAGTGCTCACTTTACCGTGAATAGCCTATAGACGGCTGACCTTGCAGGGAGACAGTGTACAAAGAAACAAAGGACTATTTCGGTTGTAGCCTGGTGCTTTCATTACACATGCACATAACACCAGCACGTGCTAAATTTATTCATATGGAGTTCACATGGGATCAAAGCAGAAAACCCAAGGTGTATAAAACCAAACACAGTTGAAACGACAATGATCGTGAACGACTATGAAAATACACAACAGGATTGTCTTGGGGAAAGGGAGTAGGAAGAAAGGGCGAGATTCTATTTTNCGTGAACGACTATGAAAATACACAACAGGATTGTCTTGGGGAAAGGGAGTAGGAAGAAAGGGCGAGATTCTATTTTCGAAGCAACGTGATTCGGTGGCCCGTGAGGGAGGTGAGGTGACACATGACAGCGACAGAAGATATAGGCCATGGAGAAATGGCAGACACAACAAAAGCATGCTTCACATGGTCACAAAACTCGCCACATGTCCGTTTCACACGATCTCGCTGTACACATTTATACTCATAAAATCACAATTTTTCATGGAATATTTGTGTTATTTTTTTATAGTTCCTCAAAAAAACCTCATAACTGTGTTCTCACAGTTACCATGCTTGCTATTACGGGATTCTACTATATAGAAAAATTAAGAAGCTGCAATCTTAGATGATATTTTTTGCTAACTTTATGACGAAATATTTTGGCAGCATGATGCATTACTGTCAAGCAATTTCTCACAATGTAAATCTGCAGATTTTAATAGAGTTTAAGATATCATGCTAAAGGAATGTCTCATTCTGTTGAAATATTTACTCGCAAAGTAGGCTGAAACTTATTTAGGATTGCCCTTTCTTGGCTTTTCTACATTGACTTCCAGAAATCTGCAAACTTCAATTCACATCTTCAGTATTAATTTATGTACAACACCCTCTTAATGAAAAGCCAGCATACAGTGAGATGACTGCTGCAAGAAGTTAGTTAACATACATGGTCTTGCCGCTGGTCTCGTAGTTGCGCAGGGCAATAAGCGCCTGGGCTGGATGCAGTCTGGAGTCTGTGATGCCTGCCTGGTTCTGCAGCATGTCCAGTATCTTGCCCACCATGTGCTGGTTACCCTTCAGGAAGCGCATCCGCCCCAACTTCCTCGTATACTGCAACACCTCTGGCAGTGGCATGCTGGGTATCAATGCTGACCACACCTGGCAAACAGAACTCTCATATTAGTGCTGCATATCTACAGCACTGTTATAATATTTTTCAAAGAGTCAATCAAATAAAATTATGTATGCAGAAAAGTTTTATAATCAGGAATTAATATTACACCTTTAAAGACATATCTAACAAAACAAAATTCTAAAAAACGTAATTTTCTATATAAAGTTAAAAAAGGCAGAGAATGCAAGTGACACATCAAATGTTTTTCGAGCGNTCTAAAAAACGTAATTTTCTATATAAAGTTAAAAAAGGCAGAGAATGCAAGTGACACATCAAATGTTTTTCGAGCGGAAGCCAGGTCATCAAATAAGAATAATTTAAATTGTTTTGGCTGTGGAAAGCCAGGTCACTTTAGAAGAGATTGTCGTTCAAGAAATGTAAACAGTGGACGTGGTTTTTCTAGTTACCGTGGACATGAATTATCCAGTTACCAAGGACGTTCTAATGACGCAATATTCTTAATTTTTCGCGACACGGGTGTAAAATTCTTTTGTGTGTATTTAGCTTTGGAAAGCTTCGTAATATTTTATCAGGTTTCAAGTTAAAGCCGCGGTGGTTTGTTTCCCGTGATAGTTTGTTTATCGAGCAGACGTGTGCTTTTGTAGGTTATCGGACGGACATCTGCTGTTTACGTTGTAACAGGAGTCCGTTTACCGTCTCGTTTCGAAAGTTGTTGTTTTGGTTATGCGTCAGCATTATACAGAAACTTTCCGGCTGCGTCGTGACGTTCGGTTCTCTGGAAGTGGACGGTGTCAACAGTTTTAGTTTCCTGCGACGCAGTTGCGGGTACGATAACATGTTGAGAGCGCGGGACACAGCGTAGTTTTGGATGACGCTACTGGCAGATGCCGGATGCCATGCGCTTATCTTAGGAGAAGGGGGGGATAGGCCTGCCTAATATATACTGGTGGTGCCTATCGCCTAGAGGAACAAAGTAACCAACCGTCGAAGAAGACGCATCGGGCGTGAGAAGACGCACCAGGCCGAAAGGGCGTGGGTCGTTAGGGTGCCAGGAGGGAACGAACATCCCTCCTGCCTTCGTAACTTAGTCTTGCGATGCAGGTTTGAGACATTAATAANTCCCTCCTGCCTTCGTAACTTAGTCTTGCGATGCAGGTTTGAGACATTAATAAACTGTAAACGACTGTGGCGGTGTTTTATGCACTGGTATAATTAATTGTGAAAGTTCGTACTCTGCAAACTGGAAAGTCGTCTGTGCACTCTGAAACTTCAATGATAAATAAAGTATAAAGCAAACTACTCTGGAACTTCTTTTTTTTAATTAATCGGCGTCACCTGGTACTGAGTCTCGTATTCTACCTATGAGCAAGCCGTGGCAACGTAAACATTCGGCAATGTAACAAGTCTGCAACGTTACAACATGGCGCCTAACTGTGAGGCTGTAATATAATAAACATTGGCCAGGTAACAATGCGGCAACATTACAACGTGGATCATCCAGTTACCAAGGACATGGATCAAAGAATATTAGAAATTTGCATAGGAGGAGGAAATTATCATCAAAGTAGTCATGAGAGTCAAGGTAATAGTTTTCATACTACCATTGCAAACAATACGTACACAACAAGTGAAAATGACAATCCAAAGAAAGGGCAAATAGATGGTTACTCGATAGTGGTTGTACAGACCATATTATAAACACTGATGAGTACTTTGATACTTGCGAGACATTGAAGAAACCTGTGAAAGTAAAAATTGGTGATGGAACAATATTAGAAGCTACAAAAGTTGGTAATATTAATACTTGTTTCCTGGTGTATGGACAAAAATCGGAAGTGATGTTGACAAATGTTTTTTATGTAAAAGAAATGAAGGCAAACCTGTTAAGTTATTCAAGAATTACAGACAAACATTCAATTGTTTCAAGAAGGAGACTGTCAAAAATTTATAACACAAATGGAAAGGTTCTAGCAGTGGCAATTAAAGATGAAAAGCTACATGATTGAAGAAATAATGCAAGCGAATGTAAGTAAAAGAAATATGACTATAAAAGAAAAATTACACCGTACATTGGGACGTATAAATTTTAGAAATTTGGAATTAATGTGCAAAATTGAGTAATTGGATGGATTACCTCGAGAGATTGAATCTGAATACCTAAGGTGTGCAACATGTATTGAAAACAAAATGCATAACCTACCATTTCACCATAATCGAAGAACAGCAGAGGATCTATTAGAGATTGTACACACAGATTTAAATGGACCACATCAGACTTCAGGAAATCAGGGAGAAAAATATTTTTTGAGTTTCATAGATGATTACAGCAAATTAGTTAAAGTTTATTGTATCAGGACAAAAGATGAGGTATATGATTATTTAGTGCAATATGTAAATGAGGTACAAAACTTGACAGGAAAGATGATAAAGGAACTGCGATGTGACAATGGCAAGGAATATATGAATGCAAGAGTTTTTCAGTTTGCAAAAGAAAAGGGAATAGTAATAAAACCTTGTCCAGCATATGTTCATGAACTAAATGGAACAGCAGAGAGATACAATAGAACATTAATGAATATGGGCAGATGTCTTATCAGAAGCAAAAGTAGAAAGAAAATTTTGGCCTGAAGTAATTAAATCAGCTGCATATCTAAAAAACAGGACATTGACTAATACTATTGAAAGAAAAACGCCATATGAAATATTTTTTAAAAGAAAGTTATCAGTTAAAAGTTTGAAAATGTATGGAAGTAAAGTGTTCATGAGAATTCCAGAAGAAAGGCGAAGATCAAAATGGGACAAGAAAGCAGAAGCTAGAATTTTACTTGGATATACTGACACTGGATACAGAGTGTTGGTTAACAACAGAGTAATTATTGCTAGACATTGCGATGTAATAGAAGAAGATGAAATGTTGTGAGGATTTGAAGATGAGAAACAAGATAAGATTGAAGATTCACTTAATACAAATCAAGAGAAGATGGATATGGCAAAACAGTTGGAAAAGGATAATACACAGGAAATAAATAATGATGACAAGATAAAAGAAGATGAAGATAGGATAACAAAAACAGACTCAACAAGACAAGTTAAACCTTCACTTCATTTTGATGAGGAATTTGGTTATTCCTGCATTAATGCCAATTTTTGTGATGCTTTGGTTTCGGAAAATTTTCAGGAGGCGATTACATGTGATGAGTCAATGAAATGGAAAGAAGCAATGAATTGTGAGATGGACAGTCTTGTGAAAAATAATACATGGACACTAGTAAGCAAACCTCCTAAAGACAAGAAGGTAATTGATGTTAGTGGATATACAAAAGGAAGAGTGAAAGGGATTATAAAGCCAGGCTAGTGGTGAGAGGCTTCCAACAAACTGAGTGTATTGATGATACTTATTCTCCTGTAGCTAAAATGCAGACTCTTAAACTGTTATTGTCTTATTGTTGTCAATATTCTTTAGTTATTCATCAAATGGATGTAGAGACAGCCTTTTTGAATGGTAAAGTTGTATCTGAAGTTTATGTAAAGCAGCCAGTTGGTTATGAAGATGGTACTAACAGAGTTTATAAATTAAATAAAGCATTATACGGCTTAAAAGAAAGTCCCCGAGCATGGTATGAATGTTTCAATGATTTCTTGATAACTCTTGGTTTTCGCAGAAGTAAATATGACTATTGTTTGTATGTTAAAGAAGAGAATGACTTAACTGTTTACATTCTACTGTTTGTTGATGATTTGTTAATTTGCTGTAAAACTGAACAAGCTATTGTTGACATAAAAAGTAAATTATCTGACAAGTTTAAAATGAAAGACAAAGGTAAAGTAAAAAACTATATTGGTATCGATATTAAATATTGTTATGATCAAGATAATATCTTGACTTTGAGTCAAAAATATTATATTGAATCTTTAGCTAAACGTTATAATGTTGAAAATGCAAAATTGTATAAGACCCCTATGGAAGTAAATTTAAAACTGGCACAAGCTGATATAAATGAGGATATAGAGTATAGAAATTTAATAGCTGCTCTTTTGTATATAAGCTCTGGTACCAGACCAGATATATCTTTTTGTGTAAATTATTTAAGCAGGTTCCAAAATTGTTATGATGAGACACATTTTAAATATGCTCTGCGAGTTCTAAAGTATTTGTACTTGACAAGAGATCTTAAATTAAAATATTATAAGAATGATAATGCTGATATTTTGGATTGTTTTGTGGACGCTGACTGGGCAGGAGACATTCTAGACAGGAAGTCTACCTCAGGATTTATAATTAGGTTGTTTGGAAATGTTATTGGTTGGAAATCAAAGAAACAGAACTGTGTAACAAAGTCTTCTACATTTGCAGAGTACATTGCCTTATCAGAAGCTGTAACAGAAATAAATTTTCTTATTTGTTTAACAAATGATGTTTTCACCAAAATTTGTAAACCAGTTAGGATATACGAGGATAACTCAGGGGCAATAGCCATTTCCAAATATGGAAACTTTACAAAGAATTCTAAACATATTGAGGTTCATTATCATTTTATACATGAGAGTGTCAAGCAAGGAAATATTGAAGTTGTAAAGATAAATTCAGAAAATAATATTGCAGATATATTTACAAAAGCATTAGGAAATGTAAAATTCATTAAATGCAGAGAAATGTTAAATATAAAAGAATAAAATAAGATAGATAGTTTTAATAACATAGTGAAGTTGTTTTTTTTTGTTTTGTTTTTTATGGTGTTACCATATAAATGTAAGGAGGCGTGTTATGTTATGGTACATTTCAAATGGCAACACTGAGTTTCGTCACTACTCCGTGGCGGACTCGAGACCACGGAGGGATGTCGGTTACTTATGTCTGTTAATTGCTTATTAAATACATCAGTGTATAACAAAGTGTTGTTTGCTTTACTTCTATTATTCTAACAGTTACTGTAAAAAGTGAAGTAGCGAATGAGGTTTCTTTTGACACTTCTTACAAGAGAATTTTGACATACATCGCTAGGTTCTATGGTGGGGTTTTAAGCAATTAAAACACAGAGACTGGTCTTTAACTAATTTAATTCTGTCAACAACTGGTTTTGACAGAAACTGCTCACATTTATGCACAGCATGATTTTCCTTCATAATAAGCAACTTGCAAAACCTTCAACTACAGTTAGTGTTGTGCTTCGACTACTTGTTGACTGTCCACTAGGTTTCATACCGGAGGACGGGGACTTGTAGGTTCAATTTACAAAACCCTTAGTCATGGATGCAACAGCACGCCACTCCAAAAATTTTAGAAGATTATCACATGTAGGGAAATCTTGTTCTATTGACATTTTAAAGGCCTGGCATAACAACACATTAAGTTTTTCACGCAAAATGTTCAATAAAAGAAAACACTATTTTGAAACAGGGAAATTATAAGCCCTTAGTACATTTAAATTTTCCTACACTGTACTGAGAAAGCATGTCAATGATTTTGTGAAGTTGCCATCCACAGCTCAAAAATGCAGAATTTTCTGAACATGAATGGTAGCAGTAACCCTCAAGTTTATTAATTTTTTCTCTAATGAAGACCAAATTACATCTCATTTGGAAGTGGTAGGTTACTTACTAGTTCTCTCGGCTCGTCTTTGAGATAACCAATGAGGTAGTGGAGCTTCTGTATGTTACTGAGCGAAGAGTATTTTTGCACAATGGATTTAAAAAGCTCCACAAAGGAAGTCCACTCAGCCCTATTGCCCGAGAAAGTAGGCAGTGGTAAAACTGCACGAACAGATGTCTCACGTGAAACTAATTGAGATGCTCTGACCGTGCATCTATTATGTGCCATCGGAAGTTGCCTAAAAAACTTTTCAAAATGTACAAAAGCCTCCTTCAAATCCTGCACTCTTCGTATTTTGACTTTAAGTGAGATGGTACATAAAGCTAAGTACTATCTACTGTATTTTAGGGGACTGACAAAAAAATTTCAATATATGCAGGATTTCAGTAGATGAGGTTTCTGACATGTACATCAATAAAATAAAACTTCTGACCTTATTAGACTTGATTTTGAGTATAATTAGAGCTGTACATTATCTGTGAATAAAGTTCAGCTAAGACAATAAAAATGGAAATTACTAAAAAAAGTATTACCGTATTTGTATTATTGTAAATAATACATTAAAAAACATTTCACCTAAACTCATTTAAATAAAGAATATAACATCTCAAAATACTCTATAAAATTTATTGTAATCCGACACCAAATGCAAGATGACCTATAATCTTCAAACCCTCTGAAAATGAAAATAACATGAAACCAAACGCAAGTCAGATTTTGAATGTCCCACACGCACTCAATCTGCTGAGAGTGCGTGGAGAGATTACTGATCGAGCAGTGTGTTCATATCGGGCAGATGGTAAAGTGATGGCTTCAGCAGTGGGAGGAGTGAAACCATATACCCCTCAACACTGCTACATGTTGCAGACACCTTGCGCATGTGGCAAAAGTCTGTCTTTTAAAGTAATTAATTATATTTCACTGCAAAAAAAAAACTTGGGTAATTTTCTAGTTTAGGGGCTTTTCTGAAAATAAGAAAAAAAACTCCAGAAAGTGGTATATTTCGACNTCGAAATATACCACTTTCTGGAGTTTTTTTTCTTATTTTCAGGAAAGCCCCTCAAGTAGAAAATTACCAAAACTTGTAACTTTGAGACATAAATGAATAAATAAGGACATTAAAATTTACTTATTCCAATTCTTTAATAATTAATCAATCAAAACCACATCTTCCGATTTTTCCGTACGCACACGTCGCAAGTTACGCTGCACTTGGGTTCAGTGCTTACCTATTATTAGATGATAAAAGGTGTGGAATAGGCCCTTACAGGATATCAGTTTACGCTTCGTAATACAAGTCACTCTATGTTCAAACAATTTTTGGCGACAGGAGGAGGTCAAGTATATTGCTTCTGGGCATATTTTATTCGCAAAGATGCTGTCCACTGAGTTAAATTAATATTTAATTTTAAAATCATGTTGATTTTACGCCAGATACAATTAAACACCAACTTTATGGGAAAAAACTACCTTTAATCACAAAAGAAATAATCTTTGCAAATAATAATTCCTCGTTAAAATGTATTGCAAAACATTTTCAGGCAAAACCATTTGCTTTGAAATACTAGTGATGATAGGTGCAACTATTTTAAGCAACAAAAATCTTGATAAAATTTCTACGATAGGCAGGTGCACCTTACTTGCTCTGTAGCCAGGCGTGTAAGAAATAGAGGAGACATGCTTTTTATTTTGCTAGACAAAAGCTTCCCTTCTCGATGGCAGGCAAGGGGAGGAAAAAAGGTGCGCAGGTGAGAGATACACAAAGAGGGATGAGTTGGTTAAGAACTCATTCTTTTTCTCTGAAATTTCCTCAAATGCTATTGCAAACTCTTCTAGCTTCTCGGGGTTACTGTTGACTTAGCACTGACTTCATTTACTTTGTCCACCGTGTAATCGAAAATGGTGAGCTACAGGTCTGTTGTTGATGCTGCCATGGCGAACTTCGCACACGCACACACTCTTTTTTACATTTAAACTTTGTCCGGTTATTAGCATCTCAACCTGGACTGGAGGACCATTAAATGTTCTAAGATTACAACTTGGATTCACATTTTGTTTGTCCGATCGAGACAAACACTCATTCACTATCCATTTCATACCTAACTTATCTTATACAGTGGAAACTCAAACCATCAAACACGGTTGAACCGAAAAACTGTGTCTACAGAAAATTTTCTGTGGTCCTGTACAAAATTCCGATATAAATAATGCTAAAAAAGTCTGTTTTTGTCGAACTCAAAATTTAATTTTACTGAATCGATTGAATACAAATTTCTGTAGCAAGCCAAAAATTACATGCTCAGATCATTAAACAACAAAGTATTAACTTCTGTACTCACCAAGGCATACAAAGTCGGTATACAGTATATTATGTACACACACATGCACAAGTAATAATGATAGATAACACAAATAAAATAAATGTTGAACACACATTGTTTTCGCTTACATCTCACTGGCCTGCATTTAGTCCTAGTTATGTAATTTACCACTTCCGAATTAACCTATTGATGATTTTGTTACAATGTCGCACTTAACTCGTACTTTGTAACAAAAAATAATAAATATGTCATGTATTTAGAGCGCATAGAATACAAAAAAATCTGAAAAAATATGGAACTTAGGTGAAATATGCACTGTAGAATTTTATTAGACGTTCAACGAACAATTGCAATGTTTACGGTGGCAGCCATGTTGATAACGACCAGCAAAAAGAAACAGCTGTGCCATATTTTCGAGATATTGCTTCGCGATGTGACGTTGCCAACAACACTCGCAAGTTTTTCACTTGAATATTTATGAAAATTACGAATTCATTATGTATAAATGTAACTCTAATAAATATGCCCGTAAAGTTAGAAAAAGGCAACGCAAAATTAAGGAAACACTATTCACTGCACTTTGTCAATCACAATATTCAAGACATTTTTATTTCTTACCTAGTACAGTAACTGCAACTATTGTTAGTTGCTCTATGGATAATACTTCCGCTACGTCGGCAGCTTTTTCTTTTTCTTTGGACGTGGTTTCAAAAGATGTGTTTAAATATGGTTTTTATTAAGTTTGAGTGTGAATACTAGAAAAAATTGGACTGGATTGATAATTTGTTTTTTTTTCTACGTATAAGGTCAAAACTTCTTGGTTATCTTGAGAACTTTATAACAGAGTTCTACTGTATTATGAATGTGTTCTTTAATATTCCCTTTTGTATTGTTTTATTTTAGTTAAACTTGACAAATACCTATCATAGGCGCATCAATGTGTTCACCATAAAGTTTAATGATGTTGGTTATTTTTGGTTGACCAATATGTCTAGTCCACATCTATAGAATATTTATGTCAGTCCCCTGAAATTTGATGGATAGAGTTTCCACTAGGGCTGAGTGAGCCGATACCAGTACCGATATATCAAAACCGGCCGATATCATAATTATCGGAATTAGGCGCAATTCATGTTTAAATTGCCAATACTATAACCAATATTTTAGCCTAAGAATCTAAGATGATGCTGTTTTCAACTTGCTATAATTGGAGTGGCTTAGCGCACTATATGATTTTATTAAAATAATCACTAGTATTATAAAATTGGTTTTTACTAAAGTACTAACTGGCTGTGTTTATTTCTAAAGCAAAATTTGGCACGTTTTGCATTGTTTACATAACATGTATATAACAAAACAATAGTAGCCACCATTTGCATTTACTGAATTTTATCTCTGCAGACAAGCTTGCAGCACAAACAAAACTTAACATTTAATCAGCCTAACACACATATAATATCAACAATAATTAATATTTACGACTACCGCCAAAAATATTTTGTCTAACACTGTGACGCATAAAAAACTTATGTTATTGCAATGTTGGTTACATGCTGCACATTACTGCCGCCCAGCGGCGCCATTCCGACAGTTTGTCTTTTTTTTTTGTTGGCTTGTTTGCTGTTGCTGTAATAATATGACTGTGTTAGATTAGAGAACGAACAGGGTGAAATTATTTACGTGTGCCAGCAAAAAACAAATAATATGTCTGGAAGAAAAAGTGACTTGCGGAATTTTTTTACCGTAAGCAACATGCAAGAAAGGCAGTTTGCGATATTTGCAAATGTTTGGTTTCGAGAGGCGGTACATCATAGAGGTCGTATAGTACGACAAATTTAAAACGGTACCTTGAATGTATGCACCCTTTGAAGTGGAAGAGATTCAAATATAAACAGTGTCCTCCTAGACCTGTTGTACAACTCTCAACACAACTTTCTGGCAGAGAAAACTCGCCTAGCAATGCCATAACTGCGAGTACTTCACAAATTTCAGATAACGATTGTGCATGCTCATCTAGCCTTGATGTAAACCAGTCTAAACCGAAATTTCGTAATGTGTATGAATTAATGAAAAAAAGTAAACCATATCCTTCATCGCATGCCCACACATGTGAAAATAAATAGTCTCATTGGAAAAATGATTTGCACAGACCTGTTACTATTTAGCATTGTGGAAAACAAAGGTAGGTTGAATACTGCAAATACATTATATGCATAATTCATATGTGCATCACATCTTACACATTTTTTTACATCAATTCTCTTGAACTTTATACTCCTGTCATAATATTGTTATTAGAATAGTAGGCCAATTCAGCACTTGTGGTTGCGACTAAGGCCGTGTTCGAATTGACCATTTGGTATTTTAGGATTTTAGTGTTTAGTAGCGTTGAATGTGGATGCCGTCGATAGCTTGTTCAGAAATGGTCGCAAATTGGTCATTTAGTATTTTAAAGTTTGGTTACATACATAAATTTAAAATAAAAATCCAAATTTTTATGCATGTAAAGTTTCCTGAGTTAAATGTAAACATTTTCTTTATGATAGAAATAGTGTATATATACCATTCCTCATCAGAAGGGATAATCCAACCAGTATGAAAGCAAATGTATCAATATTTATAACTAAAAATTACAGTTTAGAAATAATTTATTGCATTAGCCTACAAGTAGGGCATGGTCCTGTTAATGGGACTTTTACACTCTATAAGAATACAGAATTATAGGTCAGTGATGAAACAAGAGTTTGTACAGAAGAAACTTAGGTTAGGTTAGAATATTCAAACAATAAGGTGATTCCTTAAAATACTGACATTAAATAAATATTAATTAATGAAATTAGGTATATGCATGAAGTAGGCTATGTCAGTGTAGGCGTCCCAATAAAGGAACACTTCCCTTAGAATTGTCAGTCTGTTCAAATTACTGTAAAATAAAATACTTCTTATTATCATTTGACAGGTTTTAAAGAACTACTACAGTTTCTTGAACCTAGATATGAAGTGGTACAAAGAACCACCCTGTCGAGGATGGTGATACCAGATATGTATGCCACAGTTTCACTACTGATATGTGGTCATCATCTACTGATGATTACGTGTACCTTACATGCCACTTCACTGGTGAAGATTTCACAAGGCAAACTGTTTGCCTTGATGTTGTGCCATCCAATCATATGTACCATACTGCTGCAAGCATTAAAAGGTTAATTCAGTGCCAATTAGAAACTTGGGGTATGCAGCACAAAGTACATATATTTGTGCGAGACAATGCTGCCAACATGGTTGCTGCTTGCAAGGTGGCTAATTTAAACAGTGTTGGCTGCAGTGCCCATACTCTCCAATGTGTTGTGAAAGATGCTATTCTTTCACAAACATGGGTTTCAAACTTGATTACAAAAGCACACCGGATTGTAAGGCACTTTAAGCATTCCATATCAGCTAGTAAGTTGCTGAAGGAATTCAAGGTATCAAATTCTATCCCACAGCATAAGCTGATTCAGGACGAGCCTACTAGGTGGGATAACTCATAGTGATGCTCCGCAGGTTTCTAGAGCAGAGAGGAGCCATTTCTTTCCTTTCCCCCCATTTAAATCTCAAGGAAGAAATTTCAAATGTTGAATGGATTCTAATGGATCACATATTGCAGGTCTTGAAATTATTCCAAATATCTACACTTGCCATAAGTAAGAAGACACTGGTATTTCAGAAGTTATACCAATGGTTAATGGCTTAATACATAGACTTGAAGCTGAAGGGAATGGGTTGAGCACAATGAGAGCTGACTTGGTCCACTCTCTTAAAACTCGGTACATCGAAGTGGAATCAAACTCAGCCCTAGTGGAAACTCTATCCGTCAAATTTCAGGGGACTGACATAAAAATTCTATAGACGTGGACTAGACATATTAGTCAACCAAAAATAACCAACATCATTAAACTTTATGTTGAACACATTGATACGCCTATGTCAAGTTTAACTAAAATAAAACAATACAAAAGGGAATATTAAAGAACACATTCATAATACAGTAGAACTCTGTTACAAAGTTCTCAAGGGAATCAAAAAGTTTTGACTTTATACGTAAAAAAAAAAAACGCAAATAAACAATCCAGTCCAATTTTTTCTAATATTCACAATCAAACTTAATAAAAACTGTATTTAAACACCTCTTTTGAAACCACGTCCAAAGAAAAAGAAATAGCTGCCGACGTAGCGGAAGTATTATCCATAGAGCAACCATAGTTGCAGTTACTAGGTAAGAAATAAAAATGTCTTGAATATTGTGATTGACACAGTGCAGTGAATAGTGTTTCCTTAATTTTGCGTTGCCTTTTTCTAACTTTCTGGGCATATTTATTAGAGTTACATTTATACATAATGAATTCGTAAATATAGGTATTGTAAATAACTAATACATTTGGTGTTTAGTAAGCATACCTTACAATTTTTTTAACCTTTTTCATTAAAATACTACAATATTTTCTTTTGGTGTACTATATTTTTTATATCTTGGTCTGAAAAATACTACATTTCCCCGAAAAACAGTTGGCAAACCTAATTATCACTAACATTTTAGTTAGAATTGTCAGTTTAAAAGTACTACAGTGGAAACTAGAGGTGAGCCGATATGGTTTTTGAGCCTTTGCGATATTTCCGATACAAACTTACAGATATTGCCAATACCAATACTGCCTTGACAAGGAAAAATAACATTTTTCCATGTTTAAAAAAATTCTTATTGCCTTTGTTTTTATTGTTTCAGTGATAGGCCAAACTATTAAGGTAAATAAAAATCTAGGATCCACATACTAGTTAGTAATTAAGCATATTTTTCAGACAAAATTAATCTCCAAATACAAGTCATTGTGCAATGTAACTTTCGAAAATACATAACATGAAGAAATATATCTTCAGAAACAGTATACAGTGACGAACTGCAATAAATTCAAGATGAAAAACGTTTCACAGTCACAAGAAAAAACAGAAGGAAAATAATCACTCATTGTTCAATAAAACGTAAATTTTTGTTTAGGAAAACTATTTGCTTCAGTTTCTCTGGATTTATGGAGCTTCTTTTCTTGTTACAAACAAGGCATGCTGTACTTAGTCTTTCGGAGGCAACAGACCCACATGGTGCTGACAGATACACTTTAGTCACATGTCTTAGAGATTTGTGCTGAGCAGACTTCCAGCACTGTAGTGGGTTGCTGGAAGTGCCCGACAAATTCTCACTGAAATACAACTGAAGTTCTTGCTCAGGGCCTACACTACTCAAAGTTATACTAGTTTTAATATTATTATTATGAATTAACGATGCATAGGTATAATGATGTGACAGAGTCCGCTTCCCTATTACTGTCTGCAGCTATTTACATTTGTCTTTCACATTTAGTAACATGACCAATTTTACACATTTCAGTTAAGAGAAGCTGTTTGGCTGTGTCAGCAGCCTCTGAAGAGGAAAACACAGTAGAGAGTGAGACTGACGGGAGGGACTACTGAACTGGACGCATGAGTGTAAGACATTTGGAATGATGGCAATAGACAGTTTGAATGTGTATAAATAAAAGAGTGTGAATTAAACTAGTGTAACCAATATAGAGATATTGATAAGGACTTCTATTAGAATTGAGATAGGCATTAAATATTGCACCCACTGAAAAAAACAAAAACAACAGTGTGAATAAATTAAAAATCCTAATTAGGTTATTTAATTTTTATTAAGACCTCCATCGCTCACAAACTCGGATATGTGCCTATGGCGTCTTGGAGGAGCATTTTGAATTTCTTATTCAGTAATAACTCTTTATATCCTACGTTACGACTTAACAAGTACTAGATATTCCCACGGCTTAACAAGTACCAGATATTTCACAAATCAATCACAAAAGGAAAGCTATGCCACCCATATCTACAAAGTGTTGAAGCAGGTCCACCCAGACACTGGCATATCATACAAGGCCATGATCATCATGAACAGTTTCATCAACGATATCTTTGAACGCATAGCTGCAGAAGTAAGTCATCTCGCTCACAACAACAAGCGGTCCACCATCACCAGCCACAAGATACAGACAGCTGTAAGACTTCTGCTGCCCGGGGAGCTGGCCAAGCAGGCCATCAGCGAGACAACCAAGGCAGTCACCAAGTACACCAACTCCAAGTGAACTGTCCCTGACCAGCGCAAACCATTATTATAAATACAAAAATAGCAACAAACAATAATAAAAACCATATTACAAAAGCCACAGATATTTCATAAATCAAACACAAAATCTTATTATGAATACAAAAATTGCCAAAAAACATATACAAAACCAATAGATGTTTCACAAATCAATCACAAAATCGTATTATGGATACAAAAATTTTCTTCCCCGGGTTGCTAGAGAACACAGGAATGCATAAGTTAGGGGAAAAAATTCACAAGGGGTAATATTCCCCGGCTTCCTCCCCCTTCTACTCGAACACTGTTTGCCCAATTTATACTTTTAGCTCACTGTGTGTCCTACATTTATATGTCAATATAAACATCCCCATGTAACATTTGCTGATTTTTCATCAACTGCTCAGAAGTCTACTGTACATATATAAGAACTCAGCAAATAAGGAGTCACATGATAATTATAGTAATAAACAACTGAACAGAGAAAATATGTACAATTAAAGTTTATTGACAACAAAAATGATATTGTGTACTGCTCAATATTGCAGACCCTGATTTTGCCACCTCAATACCTAACAATAGCAACATAACCTCGTCAGAAAGAAAAAAATCTTCAAAACATCCCAGACATAATGATACTGCCAGTCAACCACAATGATTCTCAACAAAACAGACTACATTTTAGAAGCAGAAAACCAACTCATGGACACATCTACCAACAAACGTCTATGAGAAGACCCAACCACCAGATTCTGCGACCATATCAATCAATTCCTTGTGTCCCAGAGCCCCCTCCAAGACCTATCTGAGGCTTCAATTAAACTGCTTACCCCACATAAACCCACCACACCAGTTCTACACCTTCTTCAGAGGATACAAAAGGAACAACGGCCACCCCCCAGGATGTCCCATTGCATCAGGGATTGGCAGCCCCACTGAGAGAATCTCAGAACTCGTAGATGCCCACCTTCAACCTTGGGTATAGCAGCATTCGTCCTATATCAAGGATACTGGCCACTTCCTTGAATGCTTGAGATACCTGTGCCCCATTCCCCAAGATGCATACATGGTTACCATAGATGTTACATCTCTCTATACCAACATCCCCCACTCATCTGGACTGTCGACAATAGAATATTACCTCAAGAATAGAACCCCAGAAAGCAAACCTTCTAAAACATTTCTTCGTGAACTTGCCAAGTTAACCTTCAGCAACAACAACTTCAGATTTCAAGATACACACTACCTTCAGGTCAAAGGCACAGCGATGGGTACACATATGGCCCCATCCTATGCCAATCTGTTTATGGGCAAGTTAGAAGAAAACTTCCTCAGTCACCAACCAACCCAACCACACTACTGGATGCATTTCATCGACGATATCTTCATGATATGGACTTCCAATGAAGACTGCCTAATTCACTTTCTGAACAACTTAAACAGACACACACAGTTTGCTCAAGTTCACCTGGTCATACTCCAAAACACATGGCATATTCCTGGATGTTGAACTGACTCTCCACAATGGCACAATTCAAACTGCTGTACAAACCAAACTCACCAACAACCTCCAGAACTTACATTTTGACAGCCATCACTCATACCAAGCTAAAAAATCCCTACCCTACAGTCTTGCCACAAGATCCAAACAAATCTGCTCCACCAGCAGTGATCTCAACAAACAGTGTGAACAAATATCTCAAGCATTCCTTGACAGGAGTTACCCGAGGCCCCTCGGCCACAAACAGATTCAGCAAGTCATCTCAAATATCGGAGCACAAACCAAGGTCAATAACTCTGATATATCCTTAGTGGTCGCGTATCATGAAGGCCTAAGTAGACTCGGAAACATTCTCCACTCTGGATACAAAATTCTGGCCTCTTTACCACAAACACAAGAACTGCTCTCCAAACCACCCAGATTAGTCTTCAAAACGCCATCTAACCTCTGCAACAAACTGGTTTGTCCAAAGTTGCAGCCTACCAAAAATGCAATCAAACTATTGCCCCCAGAGGATCTCACCCTTGCAATAGCTCACGCTGTGGCTCCTGTGCCATCCACCAACCCTCAACTTCTTTCAATAGCAGACTCACTAGCCATACATACCCTATCCAAGGCAAATACAACTGTACAACAGAAAATCTGATTTATAAGCTACAGTGCCTTGTAATGCAGAATACATCGGCCACACCACAACACACTCAGGCAAAGAATGAATGGCCACAGAGCAGACACTAAACAAGCCATAGCTGATCACATCAATAACCTACAAGACAAACCAGTTGCAGCACATGCAGCATCACACAACAAAGATTTTGATTCCTGTTACAGTACCAGAGTTGTGAGAGCCCTACCACCTTCAAGCAATAGCTCAGAACTCAGATGTTGGAAATTAGCTCATCAATTTATAACAAAATTCAGGCAGCTGCCAGGCCTCAACATACGATAATTACAGCTTCAAACCACACTCATCAGCTATACCGGTAAATTATCAATTTCCCCTTCGCACCCTAGTTTGCCACCTGGCCACTAGGTATACAACCCACAGCGCCCTTCCACCATATTGGAGTGCCCTACAACTCACCATCTGATGAAGCTGGCCTAGCCAACAAGATATTAATGATGTTACTATTTGTTTTACGCCGTCGAGGTCCTAAGAATGAGTGAACTCCCTCACGTTCATGCACATATACAAACATAGACATCCCATGTGGTAAGTGATGACATACCTCTTTGCATTTGTGGAAGTGGGAAGGGACATGCTGTCTGGAGAAGTCATGGATTTCAATTAGTCTTGCTGCCTGTTGCTCGTCCTGGCTGTGTTTGAAGTCATCTACTGCTTGCAGGTATCCCAACACCTGCTGTGCTTCCGGCTTGTCCCCAAACTTCTCTTTGGCATCTTTCAAGCCGAACATTGCGTACCTTATCACTGCTGCTTTCGCTGTTACAAAATATGGAATCAACATGAAAATCCCTCAAGTTTCATCACCACCATCATCTGGTTATAACCTGGTGCACAAATGTTAAATGTCACAGCATCTTCTCTAAGCAACTTGTTAGAATAATATGAAATGTGCAAACACAAGTTAACACAATTACAGTATTCATGAAAGATACAAATATAAAAAAAAAAATGTCATACCAATATCATCTGTCTTGAAGTGGCAGGCTTTTATAACATCCCGATGCTTCCAGCCATAACGAGAGCAATAACTGGTCACCAATTTTGCCAGTTCCAAGGCTTCAAGATTGGCATACCATTCACAGACAACACGCCGCAAACCTCGACCCCAACCTAAAGAAAAATTTCACTAAATAGAATTGTCACAATACACTTTTTATTGTTTCTATTGTTTTGCTTAAATCATTTCTCATCAGCGTACAATAATTTGTCAGTGTACTTATTTCTTACAATAACTAATACATACATGAGATCCACCTAATCCATTATTACACAGTCATCAATTCTGGATAAATTCTAAAAACAGAAGAATCTGCTTTTCTAATTAAATTTCTTCTAGACTATTCCGAAGTTGAAGATCTTGCACAGCGAGAAATACATACAACATTCAGCCTCTGCAATTACTGTGCTATTACTTAGACTTCCTTACAAACTCTTCTAGCCAAGCTAGTGATGTCACGACTAGGAGACAAATGTAAGTGGCCGGTAGCTTAGTTAAGGGATGTGGCTGGTTATATTTTAAGTATAACTGTGGCTTCTGTGTGATGATAAACCATGGTGTTTAAGTTGTGTGTTCCTCATTGCCTTGGAAATTACTTTCACAGGTTAAAGTGCATATATTTCCATTTCCGATAATGATGACAACGTAAATGCATGGCTGAACGCAGTTTCGCAAGAGAACTTAGTGTCTACAAATTTCTAACATGTAAGTAGATGTTTATCAACTTTATATACTTTCAGTAGAAAAAGTAACATGTAAGTAATATTATTGTTATTGCAGTGTGTGTGTACTAGCACGAAAAAATAGTCAGGCCTACAAAAGGGATAAATTGTTTTATGCAACTCACATAAAGCCTGCATTTGCTGCATTTTGTGTTTAAATAAAACAGACATACTTGGGAAAGTTAAAATAATAATATAACTGATTAAAATTAAAGTTAGAGTAAGAAAAAGTTAAGTGATTAAAGTTAGAAGTTAAAATCCAAGGAAATTTACTGGTTAAAGTTTAAAGTTAAAGAACAAAAATTTTACATTTGAAATAAAGGCTGAAAAAAGTTTTTTGTCAATGTTTATTCATAACATAAAAAAATCACAATTTAAAGTCCCAGAAAAAGTTACCATAACTTGGTTCTTGGATGCTGAATCAGATACGCCTACTTTATCAAAATTATGAATTAACAATCTTCTACAAAACCATTTGAAATAAAACTTATAAAATAAACTCTTATGGCACAGCCTAACACAAAACCAGACCAGTGTAGTGACTACAAACACAATCGTAATGCGCAAAACGATGCACGAGGAGTATCAACTGTGCAACTGTAATTTTTGCGTGGTGAGAGATTGAATCAATAGATTGCGACAATGACATCTCGCCTACCTCACAATCGCGTTGCGTGTTACTAACGATGATCTTTGATTCAGTACATATAGTCAGTGTATCAAACTATATATTGTGGTGTGCAACTTGTCGGCCATCAAATACATTGCGTATTTTTTAAGAAGTTTGTCAAGATATTAATGGCATTTGCATATATTTCGTTATCTTCGGCCTCCAGACGATTGCAAAGTTAACTAACGTTAGTTTTAATAGTTAACCAGATAGTTTAACAATGAAAAGTTAATTAGTTAAAAAATTAATTAATAAGTTAAAAACTACACACTTTTTAAAATTAATGTTATTCGTTAATTTTTTAAAATCATTAATTCCAAGAATGGAAAAAGATTTATATTAAATAAATTTATTGGTGAAAGCAAAGAAAAGCTTTGCATTATTTAGTACTGCCCATTTTAATTTCCCGCACTGTTAAGTATTCCAAAACAGTGTCACTTAGCGATTGTATTGCCTAAAACTCGTGACATCACATTGAGGTTGTAAGGACTAGTAGTCTCAGTTATAAAGACTGATCATAACATCTGCTACAATTTCATACAATCATTAGATGTATTACACAATGCAAGAAAGAAGATTAACTTTTAACAATCGTAAAAGAACATTCTAATCATAACAAAAACAATCAACATGGAAAATAAGCAAAGACTACACATGTACATATGCCACCTCCAACACTACAAAAGAGCATTTATGTATGTAATTATACAATCAATACAGTTGAATTAAATTCTGTGGGAACAGTACAGACTGCACACCCAAAATTACCTTGTAATATTGTAATGTTGTCATATTGTAAAACTTTTGGCATTTTAGAATTGTGATATAATGGTTTTTTGATACTATACGTGCTTTACCGTGAGTTGTTCAGGTTTTGCATTATTCTCAAGATCCAGATGTATGTTACATCAGTTATGTAATTGTTTTATGTTTTTATTTGAGCTTAAGAAATATAGTTATTTTTTTGGACAGCATAGAGTTTGGACTTAGCTAATGTTTACGATTTTATTTCATTTCTTAATTTTTTCTACATTTCTTGTAAGCAGATTTTATAGCCCAATGGTTGAAGGCAGGTTCGGTTTGTTCGGCTGCAGAATTTGCTGAGCTGGGCTTCCGTTTGATGGGCCAGGATCATAGATGCATGTACGTGATCGCTGGCTGGCCGAATGTGTGGGCCTGGCTCGAGCAGCTGTGGCATGGTGTGTGCACACTGGGCTCAGCCAAGCAGCTTGGCTGTAGTGCATGAACTTATAGACATCCTAAGGGTTGAGGAAATGGTGAGAAGGGCAGCTGCGGGGATGGGTGAGTGAGAGTGTGTGCACGAGTGCTGACGAGTGCCTAGCAACAGGCCGGTAGAGCATATGCACATGAGATCTGCTGACTCGTGAGCATCGCTACGCATGGTACACGCAGTTGGCACTGGCGGTAAGAGGCATTCTTGGTCTGATGTTACTGCATGGCAGTTTGATAGAATACAGTAAAACCCTGTTATAACATTCCCACATGTAACACCATTATTTCATGGCCCCAACATTTCTCCATAAGGCTTAATGGTTTCATTTCCTGCATATAACAGTGATCATATTTTTCATTTCCTGCTTATAACATCAGTATTTGTTCAATTCCTTGCAGCACCTCAAACACAATTTTTCTCTTTCGTAAAATTTGACACACTTAACAATGCAGTAGCCTAAAAACAGATACAGGAAACAGTTTATACTCTTTATCTTCCTTCCTTCTCCCCACCCTCCTATTTCCAAATTTCACAGTAGCAATATTTTAAAGGTAAAAAATTCCAAAACAAAACTACCATATTTAAATATAGATCATGAATTCTCAATTCTCTATTATGTTTCTGGCCCAAAATTGAGCCAGTTTAGTAACTGTTTCTTCACCATCCCCTACAATTAAAATCCTTGCCTCTTTCAGACCTCTGCAATGTTTCAGGCACTAGCCATTTTTGAAGCACTTTATTTAAAATAAAATAATTAAGACAAATAATTACATTTTTTATTCAACTATTTTCTGGTACAAATATTGATGTTTTTCTAGGCAATGTGTATTCCCTTTGAAAAGTATCTTAAAATTATTCAGAATATAATTTGTCAGAAGAGATAAAAATTACAGTTTCACTGATAAAGCAGAATATTTTTGCTAATTGATTTAGTTTAATTTAGTGTTATTTCAGTTTTATCACCATTCACCAGACAATCTCATTTTTACATGTTATACATCGGCACTAACAATACACACACATATATACACACAAAAACCCACATACATAAATTATAACATCATAAAGACAAAAAAAAAAAAAAAAAAATATAAAAAAAAAAATTAAAAGGGGGAAAATTTAAATTCTAAAATATTTAAGATTTAAGTTTTTGATTTAATTTGTTAAAAATAGATTTTATATTCAAGCTAGCTCTAAAGAAGGGAGTCTAGTAATAATTGTTCATTATAATGCATCACACATTGAACAGTTGCCACTAGTTGTATATTGATCCAGAGAAAACCCGCACCTTCGCCTCCTGGACGAAAAGGGCTAAATCACAGACAAAAACAATGCCAGTATCCATAATGCAAACAATTTCCATTTCATCAAACTCCAAAAGTTTAATTACCCTGCTCTCTTCACTTAGAGAACCACAAGTAAACAGATTAAATGGCAATTTTTAAGGTGAGATGCTAGTTTGGGCACAATATGATTATTTAAACCCCCAAGGGACATATGTATGCAAGGAAAAAATCAAGTTTTTTCTAGAGAATAATTTTTATATAAAAATGTCAATTTTACATTTCTCATTGTTTGCAAATGTTATACTTTCGTAACTATGCAAGTTATATTATATATTATCTCATAAAAAACCTTTATACAATGATTTCCTTCATACGGCAAGACCGCTATACAATGAGCATACAAACATATTCATTTAATGTGTTAAGTTTACTTATCTCTGCTCCCACTGAGCTTAAAACTCATACATAGCATAAAACAGTAAAATTTAATATTTAAACAAAACTTCCTGGACCCACACAAAGTTTCACTCCAACTGACTGCTTATCTAAAGGTCCACAACTGTTTCGCTCCACAATGAGCACAAATGTTATCTTGTACATCTTATAAGAATTTCACTCATTTTAACATTACTGACAAAATGAAACAAGCAAAGAGAATATTTAAGCTTTGTTTGCTCAGAGCTGAAGGCTCACTACTATCAATTTGTAGGTTTTAAGACCTGAGGGGTCTTTACCATACTTAACTTTCATGTCCAGTCATTACCACTGACAGGTCTCGGCCCCCGGCCCCTGGTCCGGGTTTAAATTATAAAGCATAAAACTCCCTCCCCTTCCACACAAGTGGAACATTTCCCCGAGGTTTAGATTTCTCCAGAAATAATATTTAATTACAACAACATTAAGAGTAATTGAAATGTTTAATTTGTTCTTGGGGCACGTCGTCTTCAGAATCTTGTTGGCCAGGCACGGGAACCAATGAGAGTGAAGTAGAGGTGGGTCACAGAGTATCAACCTTTTAATTTGTATCTGATACATACGTGCATTAAGTACAGTAAACAAGTACACTGCCAAAATATTAGATACATTTAGTATCAGTTTAACATTCACCAGTGTGTTGAATCTCCTGTTTCATGTAATACGGACACAATTCAATTACATTTATAACGTGTGGTTAAAATGAAATCTGATTTCATGGTTCATTGTTTAAATTTGGAGACTGCACAGTTAAGTAAAAAACAAAACTGATAATTTACAACTAAGTTTTTGTTTAAATGATTTACATATAGCACATTCATTATTCACTCTGAAACATTTTGCGCAAATGAAGTCTTTTATTAAGCTCTTGTTCATATCCATTATTTCACTGTAACATATACCACACAGTACACCAACTCAAAACACATACTTGATAATGCACATACTCAATAACATGCATACCTGATACTGTATACCTGATAAAATGCACGGACAAGGCTACTTGAGAGACTGGCAAAGTAGCGACACACTCAGGATTTCCTGTAACTGATACTGAAATCATCAGATAGTTTGTATCAGGTAAAAGTCTTTATCTGTATCAGTTTGGAACAGGTACAGAAAATAGCTGTAACAACTCATCTCTAAGGCAAAGTGACGTCACTATGCAAGTGACACCAAGCATTGTCAGAGATGGGAGTCAATCTTCATTCTGAGTGAGGGAGGTGCAGTCGTGCTGCTATGTTCACTATCGATGCTTCGGGTTGGTCCCCATTGGACCTCAATGTCAATACTGATGGACAAACAGCTACGCTGGACCATCCTCGTTTTCGCCCCGCCCAGCCAACTATGCTGTTTTTAAAACTGTCACGATTATTTTACTGTGGCGTCACTGCTAGTGAACTATTTTTAAACAGTTTTGAAACATAATTTTCAGTACTTAATTCAGTAAAAAAGATTTAAAGTAATATTTAATGGTTTTATTAACTTTGGTATTTAATAAATGAGATTATTAATGCTTTAATTATCCATTTGAGTATCTGAGCTTTATTTGTTTATTTAATATCTATTTGTCCGGTGTTATGATATCATGGTAAATATTTTATTTATTTATTGAAGTGTATATAATGTGTAATTTACGTATTTCAGTTTATTTAATAATTGTTTATCAATATTTTACCATTTACGTATTTTTCTCATTACTTTGATTTAAGTTCAGTTTTGGCTTGTCCTTTCAAAGCTATGTTTTTAATCCCGTCTCGCCTGCAGACCCGTGCTGCATGAGAGATTGTTTCTCTACAAACCGGATGTGCAATGCTGCACTGAAAAGTTTTTCAATTACCATCTGAAGCTACCCCTTCCACTCACTTCCCTGCCACTGCAGTTCTTCCAAATTTTCTCGGCGTATCTCTGCTGCTTGGCACGTGATTTCACATTAAAAAATTATTCTTTGTTCACATGATATTGCCTCCACCTCTGTGCGCTTGAGCGCAATTTCCCTCTTGTAGACAGCCCACGACATCTATCGACGACTGTGTAACCTTCCGATTGTCTTTTGTTTGGTACTTCTGCGTCTTTCACGTAGCATTTTTGAAACATTTTTGCCTTGGTGTGCTGCCATCATGACGTGCGAGCGTTGTGTGGTGGCCGTGATGGCGTTGTTTGGCACTTGTGCCCTTAATGTTTTGTTCTCGCAAGCCATCACATAATATGTAGTCGCCACTGAACATAGTTTTATTGGTTGTGTTACATTATTTTATTCATTTTTCTGTTCAAGATGTAGTTCCTCATTTGGTTATTTTCTGTTTCCCCTCTCTGGTGAGTACCGTTTCAATTTTATAGTTTGTTTCTTCTCGTGCACCAGTCATCTTTCACTCACTAATTAATTTTGTTTGTAAATTATTTTGTTTTAGTGAGGGTGCACATGTCTACCAAACGTTTCTGCACGTGTTGGGCTAGATCTTTTGCTGCACATGTCAGTCTAACCTCTTCTGCATGTTATGTGCTGAAGCTCTCTATTTTCTGGCATACGTCGTTTTTCTGTGCACTGCCTGCCCCTTCCTAGCTGGGGGGGCAACTAGTCAAGATTGATTTATAATAGGGATGTCAAACTCGATTTCACGATTCTTCGATACCTGCGATTCTGGAATAATCATATAATTGAGAATCCAAAAATCCAAGCATTAATAACCAATTACTACAAATACATAACCTATCACCTCTCAAAAACAGTTAAAAATTACTTGATTTATGCCAGTAATTGAATTACTCTTGGAAAATAATTTTGTGCGTGAAAATATGAGATGCGGAAATAATCTGAAAATAAAACTGAACTGGTTGTGTTCAAATTTACCATTTAGTATATTAGTATTTAGTAGCTTCAGTTCGGTCACAATTTCGTAGTTTTGTATTTTAGCAAGTTTGGTTACATACTAAAAACTAACTAAAATACCAAGTACGTCATCATTTTCTCGACTAATTCACATGACCTTTCAGTAGACTAAAAGTGTCAATTCAAACACAGTCTCACTTTTTGTGTAACCTAAACTTCCCTCACTCGAATAAAAAAGAATGTTTAAAAAACCTACCACATAGTGGATGATTTCAACGTTACTATGGCAAAGGACTTATATAAAGAACATAGCACTTTATTATTTTGAATGTGACAAAAACTAACTTTTTATTCCACTCATAGAATGTCCACTTTTGCACTTTTTGTGGCTTTGATATGACATTCTTCGTTCACATCGCAAATTACATGCCCATGATGCACTGTTTGCGTTATAACTTGCACTACCGTAAAAGGAAACTAAGTTTCTCGACATCTTTCGGCTTTGGAATGACCGCCTGGTATCTGCCATGGTTGTTTACTAGACTATAGTGCTGTTGGTTTAATTCCGTGACAGCGCTGACAGTAGGAAAGAAAATCATTTCCATGTAATCTTTTTAAAAAATGAGCAGTGTAAGTTAACTGTTAACTGTCTTACAAACAAAATGCCAAATAAAGTGTCTGCGAAATGCCTTTATATGTAAAGGCAATAATGGTGATTTTCTTTATTTACTAATGATGCATTTCCAATCTAGTCATTTTGTTGTGGGAAATTATTTTTTAGCCCCGCCCGTAATTTTTCTGGCTCAAAATCTCC
The DNA here is from genome assembly GCA_002778355.1 of Clitarchus hookeri. Classification (NCBI taxonomy): domain Eukaryota; kingdom Metazoa; phylum Arthropoda; class Insecta; order Phasmatodea; family Phasmatidae; genus Clitarchus; species Clitarchus hookeri. The sequence goes on from NQII01000938.1 coordinate 469,388, forward strand.
AATCCCGCCCAGCTATGTTTTGTTTATGGGAAACACCACCCTGTTATAGTATTATCAATCTACAGTTATATCAGTTGCGTGTGACGAAAAGATTCCTTTAGTTGTAAAACATAACATAATGTGTTTTCAGTGTACTATTCTTGCAAAAAATTAATAATTTCATGTGTTGGTGGATTGGTGAACATTTATCAAGGCAAGAAAGGCAAGAGAGGTTTGGAAATATTTCTGAATAAACTATGTGGACAGTGTGTGTGTGTGTGTGTGTGTGTGTGTGTATGTATATATGTATATATGTATATATGTATATATATATATATATATATATATATAAATATAACCCCGTCCCCTTATCTCTTCATGTGTGTGTGTGTGTGTGTATACATATAAATATAAATAAATATATATATATGTGTATGTTTTCAATATTATCTCATATGCCTCTTTTGAACTTTTTGAAATTTCATATGAATATGCTCCCACTGTTCAAGTGTTACCATATTATTTATGTTAGTGATAGGCCTACTACTAATGCAGGCCTAGTTTAAATAATTAAATTTCATCTATTGAGATCGAGAATCGAGGAAAAGTGGAATCATAACATCCCTAGTTTATAAATCCCTTCTTGCCCGTTTCTGTGGACTCAATACGATGCCTGCAATCAGCTAAGTCACAACAGATGTTTTCATAATTCTTTATCAAATACAAGAATTTGTTTATTTTTATTAAAAGGAACTTCTAATGTGAATTTGGACATCGTAACTTCAAAACGTAACTTTGTAATGTAACTTGAAGGGATCACATTCTTTGTTTTAATACTAATTTTTGATGTTAGGGATGTATCCCAAGAGTATTTGACAGTTTTATTTTAAAATATTTTAAAGTTTCATGGTTTACTTAAATAATTTTATTTCTGGATAGTATTTGTTATTTATCCAGTTTGCCAACAATTTTTAACAATATTTGTTTCATAGCAATCATTGCAATTATTTATTTATTTTGTTGTCTTTGCGATGCTCCTTTCCTATTGTTATGGGAGTATTTACTTGCTTCTATTTTCGAAAAACATAAGTAAGTAATAAATTTAAAAGAAAAGAGTAACACACAACCACAATACCGTGTTTTATTATTTATTAATAAATTTGTTTCCCTCTGGACTTATATATTTTATTGATGATACAAGATTGTCTTGTAAATATATTGGTTTCTTTCTTTTGTGCCATGTACAATCAACCAGCATTATAAATTGTTTAATATCACTTCCATTTATATTTGTTGTTTTTGTTGCAGAGTCCTTCGGTAAGTTTCTTTATTATTTTGTGCCATGTTTTATTGTATTCATAATGGCTCTCTTTGTATGTTGTTTGTACCAAGCACTGACTGCATCTTTCTTTTGATGAAGTGGATATTTTTATTTGTTTATGGTTGTACACGAGCACACAGCATAGCAGAACAGCATACAGTTTGACGTCCAAATAAGGAACAACCATTTTGTAGACATTCTGATGTACGTGGGTAAAAATGTAATTTTTATGCTGCAGGAATGTCTGTGCCAAAATGAGATGTCCGGGCATATAATTATAATTGATATTGAACAAATTTTTTTATGCTATGGTGGTATTGTGGTACTTTTATACATATTTTAGTCATTAAATTTGAATAAATATAAATAGTACCAAAATAATTTAGAAAAAATATTGCATATAATATTTTTTTGTACAGTAGAGACAAAAATTTTAAATCTGGAGCATGTTTCTACACTCAAAATATTTTAAATCAAAAAATGTTTGTTACAGATGTATTTTAATTTATTTTTCTTCAATATTTTCTATTCACGTAGCAGAAGTACTTGAAATGGAATATGAGAACATTTCAATTTGGATCTAAACCATAAATAATATAGACATAATAAAATGATTAATAGCCGCTAAGTTAAAAATTTTATCAAACTGAAAATTTTCTTGGCACATGTAATAATGTTATCTACGTTATGATTAAAATACAATTTAGAATAAAAAACACCTAAATCAAAGTCAACAGAGTAATCATAAGTTATGAAATTTGGTTTCTCAAAAGAAAGTAATACATTTCATGTTTTAATGGTTAATTTTCATGCTCAAGCACACTGAGTAGTGTCAGAAAGAAGAAGGGGGCAAGGGGTACCTCCACCTACCCTAATTTTACTTGGGGGTGCCACGAGAAAACAATATAGATTAAGATTCATACTTTATGTATATTTACTAGAAATGGGAATCAATAATAACTAGCCACACCTGTTTTCTGTGAAAATATTTTCATGATTTTGTAATTTTTGCTGAGGTGGTTTCTTGATACATTTCCCTACTTTTTCTAAAATTTCATGAAACCTTTTTGTAATATTTAAAATAAAATACAATATTTAAAACAATTAAGAATATGTACAATTAATTTTTCTTCAGTAACATATTAAACTTAAGTACTCAATTAACGTATGACAATATGTCTTTTTAATGGCTACAATTCACCAATTCAATGAAAAAAAATATATACACATAACAGCATATGTATAATCCATTCACGGTATCTTCGATACTTTTGAAAAGAACATTTGAAAAATCACCCTAGGAGTTACATGTTCAATTGGTTATAAAAAAATTGTATATGGAAAAAGGTTTTGTCTTGCTTTTAGCACTGAAGCACTATATAAATTGGTTGTTTTAAGTTTTAAGTATATTTTTTCAATAAATTATAATAATTTGTTAAAAGTCCGTACGAATTAACAACGGATTTTGAAGGGACATGTTGGTTATAGCTGAAAAGAAATAGTTCGAGCGTTAAATATTAATATGTATAAATTTAATGCCGTAATTGTAAAGTTAATATTGCTAAACTATATATTTACATTTTTACGTAGCACTCATGGGTAAAGATTTCACTGTTATTAATTGAAATTAAATAAATTTCAGTGTCTGTCCAGCGGACTCATACACTCCATCTTGTCCGTTTGGGCACGTTTTTTTCAGAAGTATAACCACGCCATATTAGATATTGGAGATGCTGAATTGTGGTTATAAAACTAACGTAACACATCCTTTCTACTTATAAGATAATTCTAGGTTAAGATGTAATTTTAGTATTAGCGTTGTTATTTCTGCAGTTTATCTTTGTAAGTTTTAAATAAACGTGCAAAATATAGAAAGGCATTTGAATATTTCCGTTACGTAATTCCCTTCGCAATCCTTAGCAGAAAAACATATTTTAAAAGAATGAAAAGGAATCGATTTTTGGTCAATAACGGGTAATCGATTATTTTCGAAAGCTTTTTGTGGAGCGCAAGAGATGGCAGCACATTAGCGTTGGTTCTTGAGTACCAAATGTAGCCGTGACTTACACGTCTTTGCGCCGCACGTAGTGTTGTTTTGATGTTGTTGCAGTGAAGAAGTGCGACAGTTTCTTGATGGAAAAGCGATGTACCTACACTGCAGGTTTAAAATGGAAAGTGATTTTGTTCGCTGAAGAGTTTGGAAATCGAGCCGCGGGCCGTGAATTCGTAGTAAATGAAACGTTAGTGCGGGGCTGGAGGAATTTTTCTCACTTATAAGTCGCACCCCAAGTTTTCAATAAATTTTTTTTTTAATAAAATGTGCCACTTATATGCGATAAAATACGGTACCATTTACTACAGCGAAATCTTTAACCTGAGTGCTACTTCCAAAAGTTTATTATGTAAAATTTAACTTTTTCCTTACAGCAAATATGTAAATAAATCTTAATACAATAAGTAAACTTTAATTAAATTATATAATTAACAGTTCCGATATATACTTCAATCTACCTTTTTGTATGTATTACAATATTTTGCTAAATTGATTAGCATTTTTTAGACATTTGGAGAATTTTATTAAAGAATATGAAAGTTAAGATTACATGGCATTGTTTCTCTTCAAAAATAAATTTTGGTAGTTCCCACATGGACACTGTTAGCAAAATATTTGACAGTTCCCACAAGGCACTGTTTTTGTTTACAAAACATTTGACAGGTGTCACATGGCAATGTTTTGTTTACATACTGCGGAAGGATACATAATCGGCTCCCTGAAAGTAGATATTTAGCAGGGGTTCAGAAAATCTTGAAGTTACCGTGAATACATTATATACAGTAAATGTGTGTGCATATAAAACAGACAGCTGATACCTGATATGAATGTAAAAAATATAAGCAAAGCCATGGTTTACCAGCATGATTCTCTCACAGAATAGAAAACTACTAAAAAAAAGCAAACAAAAAAAATTGTTTGGCATAAGAGAGATGTAATTTTGGTAGCATGCCACATTTAGCATCAGCCCAACAATTTGACTGCAAAAACCAGTTTGGTTCAAATAATGTACTCATACTTTCTGATTTTGGTTTTCTCTGCTGCTGCTATTGAGGTTAGCAAAACATTTAGTTGCACCGGACAAATATTGTTCTTGTTTTTGCGCAGTGCTGTTGCTGTAGGTGTTCATATGTTTACAATAAATGTATTCTCTTTATATATTATTGTAATACTTGCACACTCCAATGTTAACGTTATAAAAAATGGTAAAATTCTCTCTTTGTAATTTATACCACTGTATCAAAAACTTTAACGTCTAGTTTAATAAACAAACACCATTTTAACAGAGTTGGGTAAACACAGCACTACATGGCACAATTGCACTCAGTTCATGTTGCATGGTGCATATACTCACTTCCTTGAAAATATGTAACTCTTGAATCAGCGATGCAGTGGGCTAGTGATTAAGATATCAGAAAAAAAATTTATATTAGTTGTATTGGTATGACATAAGGTATCGAGGAAAAAATACAGTGACTAGCTAAAAAGTGAAATAAACCTTCTTAGCACGTATTTGCAGTTGCAGTTCTTTTGTTTCTAAAAATACCATGGCTGCACGTAGCCGGCAAAACCTGTCTTGAACTGCATGAAATGTAACATGACAAAAAAATACGCAGTACATTTTTTGGAAACACCACCACATGCAAGTTCGCAGTAAGAAATCCCCGTAGTGCTCAAAGTATATTTTTATGCCATAGATGTACTACCAAATTGTAATGACCACAGTTTCCACCGTTAGCACATCAATAGTTTTTTTGTTGGCCTTTTTCACATAATTTCTCAAACAGTCCACTGGAATAATGGCAGTGTTTACAGTGTGAAAAATGTTGTGTACAGTGCACACACCAGGACTGAGACATCTATTGCAGTTTTAGTTCACAGGTGATGGAAAAACTTGTTTGCATACAACAGCGAAATTGTGTTTGTGTGACGTGTGCTATTTTTCTGGTGAATAAATTTTACACATAAATCATTGTTATAATGGGAATTTGGAAGGAGCCATGTAGATTGCTATTATATATAAAATGAAGAACAGAGAAAATAATTTCAACCCTCATTTCCGGTTCTCAAGGCCAAAAAAACAGTGGAACCGACAACCGACTCACACTTAATTTCAAATAACTAAAACAAATCTCACAAAAATTTTATGAATTTATGCCTTGCAAAAAACAGATTCCGCTAATAATAATGTTACATAGTACAGTTAAGTATATGTACATAATGGTTTGGTAAGAATTTTTGTAAAATATCTGAACAGTACACCATTTGTCTATAATTATTTATGTTAATTATTTCAATACTAAATTTTGGCAAGGGGCACTTTATAAAGCACCAGGGGTAACAGATTCCAACACTCCTCCCTCTGACCAACTGATTTAATGTCATCTTGAAGCATATCACAATCACAGATATTTCCTACTGTTTTATATGTATATCTTTGGATTATCTGCATAGATTGGGGTTTTACAACAGCAAATAATTTTAGTTATAATGTACAGAACAAAATGGGAAACAATGTGCCATGCTGTAGAACTCTCTACACTGCATCATAAGTTTAAGCTATAGACTATTTAAGAAATAAAAATTCTGTTTGACCGATAGTTTTGTATTAACGTTGCACAATTAGCATTAAGTATATGTTACTGAATATTATGACAATTAAGGAACGGCTACCTGTACTGAAGGCTTTACTAAGATTGAAGTAAACTGTATCCATCAGTTTATGACTTCTTACTTCAAAGTAATAATCACAAAATCAAATAAATTAGTGAAGGTATTTTTAAATGAATTAAAAACAGTGATGAAAAATCTACTAGACTGATTTTAGTATCAAAATGTAAATGTTGATGAATATTTATTTTCATAAATTTTTGAGGAACAACATAATGTAGTTTATATAATTACCGTCAATAACAACCACCAAATAGTGTTGCCAACTTTTTCATATTTCCCATAAGGGACATTTATCACAACTCAGCACACAACTGACCCCAATTAAATGATAAAGTAAAATCGTTATAAACATGAACAGTTTTAAATACTATCTGTGATGTGCAAAAGCCATCATTTTCTCTAAACATAGAAAGTAGAACCTCTCTATATTGACCCCAATACAAACAACCATCTTTCTATAATGACTGAAATTTGGGTGCAAGAGGTTAAAAATTTAAGGGAAATCTGCCAAAAAATAAATTTGTTGCATTTTTATTATGTTACTGCGAGTTGCTTGGTGAGCGCTGTATGTGCCCCAGGAAGCTCATATCTAAATACAGATACCATCCCTCTAGGCCGCCAACCTAGCCAATATATACCGATTCCACCCACCCTCTGCCCCTCAGGCAACTGAATGTTACCATTCTGCACACGATGCAACTACCCTCAGTGTTTACCCTGCCACTGTGCTCTCACTCTGCTTGCCTTCTCACTTTGCTTGTGTTATTACTATTTGGTTTTCTCTTGGGTTTTGATTACTATTTGTTCACCTATTACACTTAGTTTTTTGGAAATGCCATTAGCCACGTGAAACCCTACAATTGACTCACAGATAAAATTCTGGACTGTGAAACAAAGTCTTCATCCCACTGTGGCCTCCAACTCTCCGTCAGTCCATCACACTTGGCGACAGTTTGAGTCAAATAGCTCATTTGTAAAACCCAGTATCAATTTGGAAAGTGAACCTAAAGCACAAAGTTACTGTGTGTAATAAAATAAAAAAATTACAGAAATATTTTAAAAAAGATTCAATGGAGTTCTGATAAAATGCTATGACAGACTGTGTTATATTCTGTACCATATAAGAAGGCCACTTTTTGACAGCTCAGAGAAATTCAGAACCACCAACTCCGTAGCAGTGAAACAACTTTCACTATAATTGCCATAGCATTGTATCACCTGACTGGTCGCTTCGTTGTGTATATTTTAGCGTTGGCACCGTAAGAAAGAAAATAGTTCATAACAATAAAATAATTTATTTAAATTTTAAACATAAAGTTATATACTTTTTTTCACAAAAAGGAATTATTTTGTTTTTATTAACTGTATNGTTCCTTTCTACCAAGAAGTTAATTGCTGGTGACAGAACCAGAAGTCTCACAGTTGCATATTCAACAGAATATTTACCACTTGCAGTGATTCTGAAGGATATTTGTGGTATTTTCCTGTTGTGCTTCAATTGCAAAGTAAGTACAGGTGAGTGAAGATTCATTACATATCAATTTCACTGTGTGATCATGCTGGAAGTTCCAAAATACAGTAAAACTTTGTGTATTACTAATATCCAATTTTACCCTATAAGAAGTTTTCCTGTTTAGTAAGCAAAAATTAGCTGTATTTTTTTTAAACTTCCTAAGAGGGCTTTACTATGTATGATATTTAGGTTATAGCAGTAAACAAGTTCCCCCACCCTGTGAAAAATGGTTTTTATAAAGTTCATATTACTTAGAGAATGGGCAATATTGAAAATATGCTGAAAGAGTGATGTTTTAAGACCTTGATGCTTAAAGTGCTTTAGCCTGAATGCACTTTTTTTCATGGTTGATAAATTTATAATTAGTGATTTATATTTTTGACATATAACATAACTTTACTAATTAATAATTTTAATACAACTTTTTGTAGTTACTAAATTTTAAATAAATTATTTATATTTTTGCCCTTTAACATAACAATTTACTGATTATATAAGTACACATTACTATAACTGCAATTGCAGCTACGTATTTCTGAGTAGCAAGTNACATAACAATTTACTGATTATATAAGTACACATTACTATAACTGCAATTGCAGCTACGTATTTCTGAGTAGCAAGTTTGCCTAGAGGATCAGCTGATAATGACAGCATGAAAATAAACAACATCGTTGCCATGTGGCCGATCAGCTGATGGCGGAAGGATACATAGTCAGATGTAAACAGTGGCGCTACTTTCGCCGAGCTGTCACAAAGTGGCCTTCTTATATGGTACAGAATATACAACAGTTTGGAGCATGAAGTGTACCGTACCCCTCACAATACACTTATTGGGGCAAGGTTAGTGTCTGGGTACAATTAATTTAGACTAGACACTAAAAATAATTTTTGTTAAAACATTTTACACTACACATAACAATAAAAGACTTCATTAATAAAGATTAAATACAAGTAAGTTGAAAATATATTATCACACAAAAGTTAAAATATGGTTCTAAGACTCGCTGTGTGTAAAACATATAAAACTAATTATGAAGATCAAAAAAGTGACAAAAATAACTACTAACAACAATAGTAATACAATTTTAACTGAAAGTTCGTAGCTGCCGCTTTCCTGTACAGCTGAAACATTTTAGAAGTTCTACACATCGTAACAAGAAAATCATGTGTAGTAATGGTTTAAGAGTAGCACATAAATAAATNAAAATCATGTGTAGTAATGGTTTAAGAGTAGCACATAAATAAATTTGGTGTTTCTCCTTCATTTCAAATGCATATCACCCGTCTAGTTCTTACATCAAAAAAGTACCTCGCTTGCTACTTTCTTTCCTGTGCATGTCCAAAAAATAATAAACAGACCATTGTTTTACCATTTTTTACATTGAAAAAATTTTTGGTAAAGAAANTCTTACATCAAAAAAGTACCTCGCTTGCTACAAGATTATGATTGCATCATGATTAGAAAATATCAGTGATTTACCAGTAAAATTTTTAAATTATTTAAATTGATAGTTTTCGAGTGATGATGAGTTTAGTTGGACACAGCACTGTCGAGTTTCCTTCTTACACGCAGAAGCTGTGAGAGCACGGAAGAGGTGCAGATAAAGAAGGTACTCCAGAGATTCTCTGCGGCTCCGGCCAGCGTGACTGACTGGGTGGAAGAGCAGCAGCCCTGCTCAGCCACATGCAAATAATTATCTCTGGCAACAAAATTGAGCTCTAAAAAAGCAATATTGCATTGTTAAAGGAAAATTGCATTTATTTTGAGTCAATAATAATTCAGATTTTAAACTTTGAGTGAATAAAATATTTGGTAAAATGTGTGTGTAACTTCTCCCGGAAACTTAAAAATATTCGAATAAATTAATATTTCATTAAAACAACAACATATTTTTTGGTTCTAGAAATAATGGACACTGACATAATTTTTTACTTTTTGGGGGTCAAAGTCAATCAAAATAAGTCCAATTTGAGCTTGAATGTTGACAGGTATGGTACTGTAATCTAATGAAAGGTAATCAAGGTGTTTGTTATGTTTAATCTTGATTTCTACCCTTACTGCTTCAGTTTTTAGCCTCCTTGAAACTGACAATTTTAATGCAGGATATAAGTATGTTTTTTTATTGCATTTAAAACTCCACTACCTCTAGTTTTATTAATTAATTCCATATTTCTGTCTGTTCTAAAACACTTCATAATTGGTCAAATCTCAACATTGCAACATTTAACAGTTCTCAGGACAAGGGTTGGTACTCTGAAGTGGTCGTTATTTAAATTTGAACTGATTTTGACCCACCCTCAGCTTCTATATCCAAAAATTGCACTAAAATTATACTTACGCCATTTTTGCTCAGCTTAAGTTGTCAAATTACACATATTTGTCAAATACAGTCAAATGGTTGTCATGAATTGACTCTTACGATCTACATGCTTGCAAGATCAAATCTAACGTGTTTTGATTCATCTTTGACACCCAAAAACTAAATTCCGTGTTCAATTGTTTCTAGCGTGAAAATAACATGTGTTAATGAAATATTAATTGGTTTTATTATTTTGATGTCTTCCGAGAGAAATTATACCCTACACAGATACGTAGGTCCTCCGCTTGTCACCAAAAAAAGCTTAAACACGGCAGGCCGAGCAACTTTGTGTAACGAGCGTGAACTCCATTTTCACTGGCTTCTTGCTGGAAATTTACAGAATTTATTATTTAAATGTTAACTTATTACCACAGGTCCATTACCCTGTCATTTGCGAGATTTATAAACACGTGACACAAGGTGGTAAAAGGTCGTAATGCAGTTATAATATTAGCGTGGCTCCCTTCGCTGTTGCATTGAACAAGCCGTGTACACACAGCAGGAAATCAAGGGACATTGCCAAGATGAAGGGTGAGGGGAAAGCAGCAGACTTGGCCTCTGCCATGCCTACATTTCATTCTACGCTCTGCATACAAAAATAAATGCACCTAGCAACCACACTGCAGACAATTGACTGCTTGCCTTGTAAATGTGCTTGTTTCTGGTGTCGTGTGAATATTTTATATTAATTATTTTAGTATTTGCTTTCATTAAGTACACGTTTGCCTTTTCAAAGCATCTTTCTGAGTAAAATGTAATATCAGCACATGTCAACCGCTTTGTACAATAGATTGATCTGCCATTTTCTACCATTTCGAAGAACCACAATTATTATTTACGTTCCGAAAGTGGAAACAGGTGAATGATTCTGCAATTAAATAATTTTGAATCAGTGGTAGACAAATGTGTTTATTACTTGCATTAGAACAAAGCAACATATTTATAACAATTTATTCTTTGTGAAGTCAAACTTAACACATTCTAATAATTTCAATGCTATTTTTGTATGAGCAAAGTTGTCCACTACTCCATCAAAACAATTTACAATTCAAAATTATGATTGTGTCATAAGAAGAGCTGCAAATCAATGCCTGCTGTCTCTTGAAAAACATTTAACTAAAAAGCCATCTCCCCCTTAAAGAAACCAAATAAACAGTGCCCCCAGCTATAATATCCTACAATTAGTACTGGAGTGAAATTAGTTGATGTCAGTCTTTCAGTGCCTGCCATCAAATAAAACAAAAAGAAAAGGTGGAAAAAATGTGTGCACTGGACTTAGCATTTTTTACAAACATTTGTTTTCTTCATTGGCAGAACAGTTGAGACAAAAAGATACATGGACACGCTACTTGTGTTACAATGAAGATATTATTTGTGTTTTGACAGTAATCTGTGTTCACATTTGCAGTTCTGAGGAGTAATTTTAACCAGAGCACGCCTACCTTTTAGATCATTATTTCGTGAATAATACAGTCTTATTTTCTAGCAAACTGTTAACAAAACATCTTAGGCTGATACATGGCCCTGTTTTTATGCTAATTTTGATCGTAATATGTCCTCATATCTGCAGTTCTGAGGAATCATTTTAATTGCAACATGCTTAAAATTTAAAATATTATTTTGTAAATGAATAAAATCTTATTTTTTAGGAAAATGGAAACAAAACGTCCTGTCAGATGTTGCTTCTTAGGATTGATACCTCCCTATTGCTATGGCGTATAGTAGGTATGGAATCTGCTCTCGGCGTAAGGCGCCAGCACTTGATGCCAGCCCTCAGTGTTAGGGCGTAGGAATATGTCGACACTATTGTCCCTAGGTCCAATTTACCAAATAAATTCACCTCCCTTGTGAGTTACCATAAGTCAGTTTTATTTATGCTTAACAGGGTTACTTACTTCTACATGTACACACGAGACAACTTTCCCCTTCCCTTTTTCTACGTAGGCTACGTATTGCTTGACGCGGCGATTTGCGTCGTGGGGGAGCCTGATTCTTCACACTTCCTGTATGGCTCTACTTATCTGACTCGAGGCGCTGGTCCTCTATCGGCTTGTGACCTGGGACCGCTCCGGCACTTGGTGGGCGTCTCGACGCCTCGTCTCGAACTCCTCCTCTCGGCTCCACTCCGCACTGCTCGTCTGACGACGGCGACTGCCGTTGGCGTCTCGTCCCGGATCCACTCCGCGCTCCTCAATTCCCGTCGGCCGACTGCCGTTTTCTCGGACTCTTCCCTTCGCACGCCCCGCTTGACGGCCTCCGACTGAGGTTGACGTCTTGATGCATTCTCGCGAACTCGTTTTTGCCGGCTCCGGTCCACACTCCTTGCTTGACGACATCTGACTGCCCCGTTCCTCCCTTTTCCTCGCGGTTTTGTATGCTCGTTCGCCATATTGAACTAGCATCCCCTCTGCACGTGGCCGGGCTGCTCGCTGCTTCCCCAGGGTCATAAAACACGTGTTCGGCATGATTGGCTTCCTCGCACGTGGGTCCGGCGTTGTCCCTCGATTCTGGCCTAGAAGTTTAAGTGCTTCGTCCTGCACGTGCTACTTGGTGGGTCCCCTGGTCGACGCACGTGTGTCTTCCGTTGACTCCGGATATCTTGTCGCTATTATTCCCACCCGCTCGCCAAAAGCTCTCATTGTTTATTGCGGTAGGTAGCCTGGGACAGATGCAGCCGATGGTGTGAGCTCGGCGTCCCTTGGCAGCTGCAAAATGCAGCTGTGCCGGCGCACGTGTGTCTTCCGCAGAGCCATCCTGGCGTAATTCTTCCCGCACGTCCACCAGACCCTTAGTATTTATTGCGGTCGTCCGCCTGTGGTCTCTACATCACGTGTTCATTCCATTCCGCTGCCTCCGGATATCGTCTGCACGTGCAGGAACATTTGGTAGCACGCCTTGCAGCTGCGGAGTTTTCGCCAGAGCGTGTCTTCTGACAAATAAACATATCTTTAGGGACGCGGGATGCGTCAGGCTGATTTGCAGTCCTGTCTTATCCCAATTTGAATATAGTAGAGCACCCCGCAACCGGAATCGTCAGGGAAAGGGCTATTCCAGTTGTGGGAAAATTCTGGTTATTGGAAATGAAAGTAAAATGGTGTGAAAAGGAGCACATTTTCAGTCTGAACTCAGTATATGTGGCACATAATTTTAACTTAAAAAATCGATGAGTGTAAATTATTAATTTTATTCTTCAAGTTACAAAAATTATTTTAAAAAAACACTACACACTGTTTATGAAAATGAGAGTCATAAAACTCCCAGCGCTGCATTAATGACCTTCATTCACAACCTGCTAGCGGAGATTCTTATCGCATCATGCGCGTGTCGACGTAAGTAAGCGAGGACAGGAGGTTAATCTAGGGCTGCAGCGGTGACATTATGTTACCGTTTGTGTTGACGTGCAACTGATAAAACTTCCCGAAGTATAGTCAATTCCGTGGATAGTCTTTCCCTTACTGCATGGCATGTCGGCACAATATACATTTACAAGAGCAGGACACGTATTATAGGCAAAGTTAACAAAGTACAGTATTTCGGAGTGTATACGCAGCACATTAAAAAAAAAAAAAAAAGACAAAAAAGTGAGGTTCAACTTATTTACAAGATATTGGCATAAAATTTTTTTTCCCCCAAAGCCATGTTTAGAAATTTTTCAACATACAGTACACACTAATTTAACTTAGTTCCCAAGGAAGTCAAAAAAGGAATAACAAATTAATAGCTTATTACTCATGTTTAAACGCGTATGGGTAGCACCATACTTTTGCCTGCCTAACCTCGACAGTTCTACTTTGTATTACCTCCAGCCCCTGTCCAGCTGGCTCGCTTCCTTTCTCTTTTTACTTTCTCCCTCTCACTTGGCATCCTTCCTTTCCACCTACACCCCCTGCCCTAGACCACAACCTCAGTTACCTAGCACCAGCTTGCTCACTCCCTTTCTTTTCTTTCTCCCTCCTTCACCCTTTATTTTGTTTGGCGTGCTGTCTCTCTATCTCTCGCCCTCTCTCTCTCACTGGCCGAATGAGACAGCCAGCAGTAGCTGTGTATGTGTGATGCCGCACGCACACATGTACCATACAATTGCCTGCCCAGCAACAGCCGGCCGAGCTGGCAGGCTGCGCACAGCGCACATGGTCTGCAATTCAAACACCATGTTGAGGCATTTTGACATATATATACAAAAGTTTTATTTATGCGGAATACTGCGCTGTTGCCACTGTTCAACAGGTGGAGGTCAGGCGGCGCTGCAACGATAACACTCAAAGGCAAATTAATTAGTTTGACGTTGGCATAGTTTGCTGTTGCCGCACTAGCACGATGAGGCCCGGCAATATTTACAGGAATACAAAAATTCAGTGCAGCCTATACTTGAAATATTAATAATCCATAATTTTTCATCAAAAACTCCTGGTGCTGTCTATACACACCAAAATACGGTACATTTACACTAACACGTTAAAACACTAAATTCTGAAAGTTACACCACTAAAACCAACGGCATGTGTCGCACATTGCCATTAGTCACTGTCACTTGTGTCATTATGCAGCATAGCTGTAGCTGTGCCACTTGGGCCGGCTGTCTCTTCATCGTGCAGCGGGGCACGTACAGTCTGGTGTGAGCAACGAAAAACCTCTCGTAAGCGCGGGAAAGTTATGGCACAACTTTGCAACGTTTTTAAATTTTTTTTGAAAAATTAGTTCTGGATATGGGGAGTTCCGTTTGAGGGAATTCCAGCTAAGGCTGCTCTACTGTAGTAATGTGTGTTCATATCTACAGTTTTCAGATTCTCCTACGCTATAAATATAGAATTACTCTGTCCTTATCAGATGCAGGAAAATAATACCAATTTCCCAATTTCCCTTCCCCATCTTGCAGTAACACACAAATTTTTTAGCGTTCAATTTTTATTATCTATTAAAAATGTTTAGCGGCACAGTTTTTATTCCTTCTTTCAGCGTTTGAGTCCAGTGTTTTTATTATTATGTGTCTCGTCTCACAAAGGGCAGTCTCTGGGCTAGGCAACTCTGGCATGTAACTTGAGTGCCGGCAGGCGCACATTTGTACACATTGACAACCTTAATGGAAGTGGCAGACATTCATGTGCTAGTGAGTGGTGTCTTTAGACCTTTCCCTCTTTTGAGTTGCAAGGGAGTGGCAAAGAGTATTGCTACAGTCAGTGACCAAAATAAATGCAGCAAACTTATTTTCCAGCCTATTTCCTACAAAATTTTCAACTCTTCAACAAAATTTATTATGGAGCCCCAAGAATAGGTTTTTACTTTGAAGGAGTTGTCATTACCAGGGTCACTTTATTCAGCATTGACTGTACTTGCAAGTCTATTGAAAAACCTGTGCTTTCAACAAAAATTCAAAACCATGGTGTTATATTAGATAGTATTACTGTTTCAAGTGTTTGTGCATTTGCTTGATTGTGTGTACAAAATCATTTATCTGATGCTACCCATTAATCAGTGTACAAATTTATCAAGCCATGCCATCAAGTGAAGCAAATACACCTAAAAGATCTTTCTGAGTGGATACTGTTCTTACCTGTATTTGGTGCTGCCAGCTCAGAAGTGAATTTAATGAAGAGAAACAGGAAATCGAGGGACTTGCATACTGTCCTGACTGCATTATACGCTGCCACCCGCAAGTGTGTGTTCTCCTTCTGACGAGCGCACATGGCCAGTGCAAACACAAGACTGGAGGGGTGGGCAGAATACCCATCGCTGTAAGCCTGCAAACCCCACACACCACTTCAGTGTTCACACTTCCCAATTACATTCAGGCATCGTATGTCAGAAACTGATTTTAAAATTATCTTGAATCGTTATGTTTTGGTCACTGTCCTCAGTCACACACATACCTCTTTCCAACACTTTGTCATCTATACTGCGTATAGTAGGACTCTCACAATAAATACAGTTGAGGAGAACTATTGTTACACATAATGTTGATTTTTCATGATTAAATAAAGGCCCGTCGACCTGAGTAATGATATGCAATACACAGCATACAATATTAGAGCAGTCATTCAAAAAATGTTAAGTATTTCTGGAATTCTCTTGCAAAGTAATTATTTTCAAAAAAGCATTTTACATCCAACATTTTGTTTTAATCGTTGCCTTTCCAAAGCACATCATTCTGCAATTGAAAATAACTTAAATCTTTTATTATAGCAATATTCTTATAAACCAAAATCCATTGTAAAATTTTTTTTTAACTGCCCAATATACAAAGTGTACCATTAATGTGTATGTAGAGGTGAATTAAAAAAATTGTAGGGTCAAAAATTAAAGCCCACTGGTTCCAAAATGCCAGATTACAAAGTTGTACACACGTTGGATGCATGAAAATACACACACTGTGATTTGTAATTTAAGTGAAAATATCACCTCGTCTCTAATTTATGTTCTCAATAGTCAAAAAGTTGCATCTACCTTAAATTATAATTGTATCATTCACTATTCAACTTTCTATGTAACTGGCTATATATCTAGGCAATAATAAATAAGCTACTAATCATACATGTTTTACATATATTTGTCTTCAAATAAATCTCTGAGTACTGCAAGGAAAATAGAGTGAGTGAGTGAAGAGATTTGGGCAGCTCTTAACAGCTAGGTCTTACAAGCCAATGAGGGTGATTGAGGTGAGTATGGAGCAGTGCCGCAATGAAAGGGTGGGGGAAATGGGAGATCCCAGAGAAAACCAGCCGATCAGTGGCATTGTCCAGCACGATTACCACATGCAAAAATCCGGGAGTGATCCGGCCGGGAATTTAACTTGGTTCCCTTTGGTGGGAGGGGAGCAGAAGAAAATAGAAGTTACCACACTTTCCTCATTTGAAAATTCCCTGGTTTCCAGAAGGAAAAAAATGCTACTGCAATTATGTTTATTAAAAATGAAAATTAATAAAAAAAAATTACAATTATAACTAACGAGTACCAAACAACCACAAAAATTATTTCTAATAATTTTTTTTTTGGTGAATGATATGAAACCACCAGATATAGCCTGCCTTCACAGAATTTCTTGATATGTTACTATTATAATACATGAGCTAGACCACTTCTCAAATCCTCTATAAATTAAAAAAAACCTTAATTGCTGAAAAAATCTTTAACAAATAAAAGCACAACAGAAAAATTAAATATATATACATATTAGTACAAAATATTAAATAATCATAATTATTTCATTTTTAACTAATTAATAAATGCAAAAAAAATTGTGTGTAAGAAAACAACTCTCAACACCCGCATAAAACAAATCCTGTTAACTCTGAAAAATATGATTAATGTTAAAGATTTCGTTGAAAATTTCTTTACAAAAATAAAAGTTTTATTGATAATGATTTTGCAGATTATAATATAATGATGAGTGATGATTATAATGGTTTCGATAAAGATTCACAACTTAATGAAGATCACACATAATTATTATTTGTATTTTGTAATAAACACACTTCTTATTCAGTTTTTTGTGTTTCTTGAAAGTTTATGTCAAAGTGATGTGTCTTGTTTTGATACCAGACGACTTATATATTAGCACATTCAATGATTTTCATAGATACTGCCATTATACAAAGTTAAGTTATAATCCATTACATAGTTTTGTGGATATAGCATACTAAGTTAAAATGTTTATAGAGCCCCCATTCCGAAAATAAGTGTCTGGCCTACTTTAAGCACATAAATTAATATGGTCTAACATAGTACAACTTCTTTGCCAAATTGGGTAGGAATCGGTTGGTCGTTTCCAAAGATATGACATAAAACTTAATTTTTTTCATGTGGGGCTATCATACAAAATGGCAGAAAATTGAGGCTCTCTATAAACACATTTGATAAATATAATTAGAGCAATGATTTCACGCATGCGAAATTTGGTGATAAAACTACTAAAAGCAAAATGAAGCAATAAAATCATTAAGATGCGAAATTACGCCTGTAACGTCATAAAATACTGAATTTTACGCTTTTAAGTTTGATACAGATGACGGTTTCTCAGATTTAAATGTACAAAATAATAATACTACCGTATTTTAAAAGTATCTTAATTATTTGAGTCGCTGAAATGTGGAATCACGGGTATGAGATTGGAGGTTAGAGAGGAGGTAAAGAACAGGTAACCTACCTAAATAAGAAATTTAAAAACACTGGAGTGAAAATATCCACTCTTTGCATAGTCTCATGATCTGTTAGTTTCATTTGGCATTTGTATATATTTCCAAATTTTTTAAAAAAGTACTGCATTAAATTAATGCAGCCAGTACAGCTTCTTTCCATTTGTTTACACGTGCATGGTTATTGTTCAAATTGATTAATGTGTGGGTAGGGAAATACGGAAAATAAAATGGCGGATGGGGAAAAAAACAGACTGTAAACAAGTGTTTAGTGGAGTCAAAGTTGACAAAACGCAACCAAGACATTTTTCCTATTGACGTATTGATGTAAGAAACTTTTCTGTACGGCTTTTTTAAATGATTTTATTAGAAATGGTGTAAACATTCAATATTTAAATCAGATATAATAACCTATTTTGGGAGCTTTCATCATGAAAATTACTGAATATCATAGGAAAATTGATATTTCTGTGAAAAATATAATGATACCTTTATGTATTAACATTTGGTTTTTGGAAATTGTAATGCATATAATTAAATTTTTTTATAGGTAGATTAGCTTCTTCGGTAACCATTCGCCTTGTCTTTTTTCTCACAGTATTTTAGAATTAATTTTAAAGTTAAAATAAAAACCAAATATGACATTGCATTGTATAAATGTTCTACAAAGTACCAGTTGTCACATTTCATTTACGTAACAGTTTATTAGAATTTTATGTTTCTGTTTATTGGTTTTCATGTCATGCCTGATACAGTTCATAGCATCAAGGAAGTGCTGCTACTTTGCGGCGACATTTAAAACTACCAGAACTCGGGGACTCGGGACGGCGCACTGAAAAATATTGCGAGTCAGTAGCGTTAATGGTGGTGCGAATTCCACGGTGTGTAATTTAGGTCAGAGGAGTGCGAGGGGGTAGAGAAGATGAGCTACGTTGCAAAGTCTGAGTGTGGTAATGTGAGCAGGAAGAACTGACGGAGATGGTTCACTGGCCCTTCTGGGCGACAGACTGCAGCAAAGAGAAAGACGTGCACAGTTCATTCATGCATCAAATTTTTCTGAAGCCCTGCTACTAAATTCTGCTTATAGCCTTCAACACATTATAGATCCTTCCACCCCAAATAAATATAAACTAACCCTGTAACCTACACGCACATGTTGTGTATTTATATATACTAACAATAACAATGCATATGCACATGTGTACATACAGTACATGTCAGTAATCAAAATATGCGTATGTTTGGCTTAAAATGATTGCAATAACAGCGAGTAGACTATGGTTTTAATAATAATTACTCAAATAAGTTGTGATTTTCTCTATATTTGCATACTTATGTTGATGTTACATCCACAAAACGTGTTTTTCTTTACGTGAAGGTAGATATACGTAGTAAAGGACATGCAAGGATAGACAGTCGTGATATTTCTCGACATCGCCTAGTGTGCTGAGTATGGTATTTCGTAATAACTGTATAATGAGTTCAATGTCTCCAATAAAAATTAACTGATGAGTACACCAAGTCTCCCATTATTTAAGAAACAGTTATATTAACTGGATCACTTGTATAAAACAGACGTTAAAAAAATACGAAACCAATTTATTAACAGTCTATTTAGAGAAAAAACAATACAAGAATTTTCCCCAATTTTTGGCAGTTTCATTGTAATACCAGTTATTTTAGCTCAACCTAATATTATATACAACATTTACTTCAAACTTAATGCAAATCATTAGATAAATTACAGTTTACAAATAGAAAAATAATACATATTTTTGCCACTCTGATCAGACAAGTTATCATCACACCAGTTAACATTTTATATTTGCACATTTTATACATTTACTTATTTATATAATTTAAGACTGTTACCTAACTTTATTTACACACCTAGGTAATTTTTATTTATTTACTGTCTTACAAAAGTAATTTCATTACACCAAATAACCAAATTGTGTTTGAGATACACAGTAAACTACGAGTATGTAATATTAAAGCAGCATGACTGCGAACAAATTCATAATATGTAATAACACATAAAGAAAGGTAATTTTCTAGTTTAGGGGCTTTTCTGAAAATACGAAAAAAAACTCCAGAAAGTGGTATATTTCGACTCTACTAATAACGTAGAACACGAATATACTAGGGGCATTAACGTACGACGAATTTCCTAACATGTACCCACCTAACCTAACAGAACCTAACTCCACGATGGGTGAATCACTATTTTACGTTTTTAAACTAACCTAGGATTGTACGGCTCTAAACTAACCTAGGATTGTAAGGTTGTACAGTAATATAAGATTATACAATATTAAAAAAATCTCCGATCAACACCCTACAATCACAGACTACATGGGAACCCTATAATCCTACGTTATTTTAAATAACTACAATCCTAGGTTAGTTAAAATCGCTACAATCCTAGGTTAGTTTAAAAATGTAAAATAGTGATTCACCCATGGTGGGGTTAGGTTCTGTTCGGTTAGGTTAGGTGGGCACATATTATACAATTAGTCATACGTTAACTACGCTACTATAGTCGTGTTCTGCGTTACAATAATCCAAGGTTAGTATAGAAAGAATGTGAAATTGTGCTGTATAAACGTCCGGAAAAAGCCTTGTTTGACTTACGTAATATAACTACATTTGCACGTTAAGCTACCGGATAGGATTTGTGGGTTTCACACTAAACTACGAATTTAGGATTTTAGGGATTTAAAGGAACGTAAAACCCACACAAATAATATAAATGCACTCACCAATGTAGGCGGGTTGTACATACTCTTGTCAATGGCCCATTCAACGTCAGATCACTAGATGAAATCACAGTTTTCACGAAGCACCACATACGCGAATATAACGCACTGAAACACTCATTTACAGCCGAATATATATACAGAAGCACTCGTTAATAGGCTAATATAACGCAGAAACGTAGTCTTGCTTGCTTTTTTTCCGTCTTAAATCACGAACGAAGCACCATCGAACTGACCACGACCGCTGCCTGCATGCATACTAACGTATGACCCGTGATGTCTTATGCGCCCGGCAGATTGCGTGAATATGCTATGCGTAGCCATTATTAATGGCGGCAGACGTTAACAGGCGTAAACATCAACTTTCGCGATTTCTTTAAATATGTTCTACTTATTTTAACATTACGCCGTCTTGAATATCAACAAGGTAAGCTATGCTGAATTCATTTAAACAACTTTTGTTGGCATAAAACGTTTCGTTCAAAACGTAAACAAACTGTCAGAAACAGTCACCTCACAAACTTGTTCAATTTTTTAAAATATGTTGTACTTATTTTAAAGCCATGCCCCCAATATATTCGTGTTCTACGTTATTAGTAGAGTCGAAATATACCACTTTCTGGAGTTTTTTTTCTTATTTTCAGGAAAGCCCCTCAAGTAGAAAATTACCTAAAGAAAAAATTAATGATTTTTTGTAGGTGCTATGTTTCTGCATTAAATAATTTAACTCCAGTTAGTTATGTAGTAGATCGGTTAGGTAGTACTCAACTATATAGAATGATCGTGGAGTGATTTAAAATAATTAAAAGGTGTTCTGAATATTAATAATTACGAGGAAGAGAAGGGAAGAATAATGAGGAAACCTCGTATAAAGTTTCTGTAAGATAGAGTTTTAAATACACACACAAAAAAAGTTTACGTCGTTTTAGGTATCTGACGGGGTACAACAGCTGATGTCAAAGTCAGGCAGTGCGGAAGCAGGTCATAACAAAGTAAAATTAGCATAAGACGTTGTTTTGAATGCTCGCAATAAATGATCGTGGACGCTTCATATTCATGTACCATAAATTCATGCAATTCATTTTTTTATATTAATGAAATCCTCTAAATAATTAAGTTAGAAAACACAAGAAATATACAAGCATAGGACAAATAAAAGAAATAGCACTTAAAAATTAATAAATCAGACATTTAATCTTATTAAAATTGTTTACCATTGAACGGAATTCATAGGATGGACCCTCGACAAAATACACTAAAGAATATGACACAGGCACATAAATAAAATTTATCGTATTTCCCTCATTAAAATTTAGAGAACACAAAAGAACCGTTATGGTGCCATAAAATTTGTTAAAGAATAGAACTGAAAATTATGAAAATCTGACAAACTCAAGATGACAAATCACCAAAATATATTAACCGAAATAAACTATCTTAACTTCCTCCTTTGGATATTATTTCCTTTAATTACCTAGTTAATTATTAAGATTTCTATATCACTATTCAGTAAGGATAGCTGGAAGGTATTAAAATCATTAAAATGTTCTTGGTAGTTTAGCATTTCAGTTCAAAATTTAACCAATAGTAATTCTGAATTATGATGATTTGGAAGTTCATTACTGTTATATGATGACGGAGAGTTACTGCAGTCAGCATGATTATTAAAAAAAAGGCTGCCACGTAAACTTAAAAACATTATCAGAATTACTTTCACAAACTCGGCACATAAACAGTTGAAATTGGCGGAACTATATCTACACAAGATCAAATGGGTGTGATTCGGCAGCCTTATTACGGGATACAGAGGTTACAGTAAATGGCGTCCGCATCGGCTGACAGCTGAACACGTGGCCCAGTAAGAATAGGCCCTGAAACGCTGGAAGTTATTTAGTTGTTGGCATGATTCAACTATTTGTTTCTTCTGCGGTTACTTTTCGATATTATTTGAAAACAGTTACAATGTATGTTTTTTATCCTTCAGGTATTTATTTAATTCGATTACATCTTCCTAGGTTAATTAACTTTAGGTACATGCTATCATCTTCATATGTTGTTTTGTTGTATAAATTGTTTAACATGGCAAAGTTTTTAAGTGCAGAATCTTTACTTTTTCATTTAATGTATATGTTAATATTTTACTCACCTCTCCCACTTTATTTTCGTACTCCATTAAAATATTTTTGACATGATTTTAACAAGAGCAAATAGTTCTTCAACTTGACTGTATCCAATTTCAACAGAAATGGATCCCCAAACTAATGCTGTGCTAATACTGTTGCCGTATTCACGGTATTCTGTTGAAATGTACTTAATTTTATCAAAAGCCACGCATTTGAATTTTAGCATCCCTTCATTCCTGCTCTCTGTTCGTTTTGTAGTATGTATCTTCCTCCTGTACACTCCATCTGGTGTTCATTAATCTTGGCATATTGTTTCATGAAGTAATCTAGATCAACTAAACGGCAACAATGTATTGCAAAAGGCTTAGGATCTGTTGCTAGAGTTGTGATATCATTTTCTATAACAAGTGGCAGAAGTTCGTCATCACTGAAATATAAATTACAATTTAATTCATATGTATTGTTTAATCTTTTTTAGGTAATATAACTGTTTCACCGTATGTTATTTCAAAATACCTCAGTTCAAATCTTCTTAAGGGACAGGTGTTAGAGGTTTTAAAGTAGCCACTGGTAATTTTTAGAATATGTTCTTTATTGAACTATTTTTTTAACTTCACACGATATGGGTGGAGTTTCATGATCTGGAACCCCAGACAGATTACTGTAAAATAAAACATGTACCAGAGTATCAAAAATGGTAGCTAGGGCATTGTTCTGTAATTGATGATTTGATTATGAAGTACTTCAAGTAAAAATGAAACATCAATAACAATTTTGCCCTTCAAATAAAGACGATAATTCATTTCCATTGTAACGACAGTTATACACTGCTGCGCTAGATATGCAGACTTCAGCTGTCCACGACTTAAGACTTATCCGGAACAAATGTGGAACTATCCCAAAAATATTGCATCAGTGAGCCTAGAACTTCAAAACTGCAGATTTATTTACAAGTGTCGTGCAGCAATATTACATACAGACCATTTTTAAAACATAATAGCAATAAACTTAGCACTCAGCCATTTTATTTTACACAAGGCTGGTGAAAACCACATCCACAAGCTTAGGTATCCAGAGAGATGGTCGAAGATGTAGAAACGAGTGAATATTACTTCTTATTGTTTTAAATGGAAATTATTAAAGAACTGTTGCATTGTGGATGAAAATGTAAAAAACTTATGATTTATCTTGGTAAATGTTAACAAATGAAACACTTTTTTTTTACATGAAATTTAACATTATCAAAGTTTTGCTAAAACTTTGCAACATTCATAGTTCTCCTATTTATGTTGAAAACCAGGACTTCCAATTATTTCCATAAATCTACTTAAATTAATTTTAATATTTTTTTATACATAGAATATGGTTAACATATTTTTAATATGAAGCACCTCTATGAAAAATACTTGCTTTATATTTTCATTGGTTACCAATTCCTGTAACATTTTAAAGAAAAAGAATTAAAACAATTTGCTTCCAGAATTTCATTTACTTGGTGGATCTATTCAGCGCCAAAATAAATGTTGTAAAGTGATTGTAAAATTGAAGTAAATTTAAAAGGTAAGTAATTAAGCAAATTTTACATAAATTCATTATAACCCCCACCATATTTTCTGTGACAGCTAATTTATATTAAATAGCATGCAAAAACAATCTACTTAAATTAATAACAGATTGTGAATTTCTACATAAATCAGTAGCAGATGATAAACGAGAAACCCAGACAATTGAAAAAGTGTTTAATGAAACTGTTAATTGAAATATGTTCTGCCTTTTCAGATGTACAGTAAAGCCTCGTTTATCCGGAATAACTGGGACCAAAGGTATTCCGGAAAATCGAAAGTCCAGATAATCTGGGTAATAAGTAAAACAAATCCTTAAATAAGCAGACTTACAGTTTATTACGATAGAAAAACTATGTTTTGTAACAAAATTACATAGAATTGTTTAAAATACATTTAAAAAATATTAAATAACTTTTCACATCATTTCTTAACAAAGAATTGGTCCACTGTCTTCCGTTTCAAACACGTGTGGCGTTTGAATGAAGCATGGTCACGCAAACGCTTTATCGTTAATAGTTCAGCTGGAGTGGTGTTGGGCTGATGCTCCAAGTACGCCATGATGTTTGTCAGCTGGTCCGCAGCATCTGCATGTGTCGTCCGCTGTTGCGGTGTGATCGCTCCCCCCTCGACAACGTTATCTTCTTCCTCACTGTCTGCTGTAGATGTGCATGCCGCTACAATTTCTTCTTCCGTCATAGTGCCGCCGTAGCCAGCCACTCACTGACATCTTCCATATCATCATCTGAGCACCCACTTATTGTTCGTAATATTTACAGAAGGTTGTCTGCAGCCACTTGCACGAAATCATCGCTTGCCATTTCGTTTGTAGCACAAATAGCTGGCCACAGTTTTTTCCACGACTTTTTCAAAGAGCTTTTTTTGATGCAATCCCAAGCGTCGGCAACCATGTAAATAACGTCTCTGATATTGGTTTTTTTCAACTAATCAATCACACTTTTTTCCCCTTCCTCTTCAATTATTTTACTAAGCAGTTCTTATCGGTAAACTCTTTTGATGTTTTCAAGGACTCCCTGGTCCATAGGCTGCAGCAGTTGGGTTACGTTTGGTGGAAGAAATTTCACTTTAATTCCTCCACTCATGAGTTCTTGTTCTCCTGGATGAGACAAAGCATTGTCGATCAGTAAAATAGCTTTTTCTGGTAAACCATTTTCTTTCAGGAATTTTCGAACTTCAGGAACAAAGTTATTAAAAAACCAATTCTTAAACAAAAAACTGTCCATCCACGCACTTTTTTGTGGTCTGTAAACCACTGGCAATGTATTGTGGTTCACATTTTTTAGCGCTCTGGGATTCTTGGATTTTCCTACAATGACAAGAAGAAAACTTATGTTTCCCTGATGCATTGCTACAAGCATCTTTGCTTTTCTCGTAGCCCTTAGCCGAATCTTCAAGCTTTGATGCTAACGCTTTGTTCGGAAGCATCTGGTAAACAAGCCCAGTTTCATCAGCATTATAAACTTGGTAGGGTGTCAATTATTCAGTTAAAACAAATTGTTCGAAGTCCTTTTTAAATTTTTCAGCAGCATCAACATTACTAGACAAGCTCTCTCCAGTCAGAGTAAGTTGGCGAATACCGTGTCAGTTTTTAAAACGCTCTAACCACGCCTGGCTAGCAGTGAATTCTAGGTCAGGATTCTGTAACTTTTTGTTTAAGCTCAAAGCTTTTTGGGCCAAGATCGGTCCAGATATAGGCAAACCACGTTCTCGCTAAGCACTGTACCATATGAATAGTGCGTCGTCTAATGCTTCATTTTTTGCTTTTTGTGCTGTTCCTCTGCCTTCCAAACTGTTTTTACATATCATTTTACAACAAAAATCTTCAATTTCTTTTCTTTGCTTGTTCCAGTCGGAGACTGTGCACTACACTTCTGCCAGGCCTACTCAGTATTTATTGATATTAATATGTATCATTTACAACTGTATTTGTTGCAGTATTGAATGATCTGGAAACAAACTGCTTGACAGGCCTCAGCTGGTCACTGACCTACTTTTGACGGATGGCTAGTACGCATTTAGGCAAAGCGAAGTAGCGCGCTACAAAGTTTCAAATCACAGGCCAGACATTTATTTTCAGAACGGGGGGCTCTATAAACATTTTAACTTAGTATGCTACATCCACAAAACTATGTAATGGATTATAACTTAACTTTGTACAATGGCAGTATCTATGAAAATCATTGAATGTGCTAATATATGAGTCCTCTTGTATCAAAACAAGACACATCACTTTGACATAAACTTTCAGGAAACACAAAAAACTGAATAAGTAAAGTATTTATTAAAAAATACAAATAATAAATATGTGTGATCTTCATTAAGTTGTGAATCTTTATCAGATCATAATATATTGATGAGCGATAATTATTAAAGTTTGTTTAAAAGCATCCGAAGAAACCATGAATGGACTCAATCCGCGAACCCCTAGCCAGTCATTATCCTGTAAAATTGGGCGTTTACTGTATTATCTACCATTGTAACAACACAGATGCTTATTTGAGTATAGCCAAAATTAGAACATAACATGTATTGTATTATACATATATTGTATGCCAATAATAATATGGTAATATCATGTGTGTGTGATAAAATGTTATATACATAAACACACAAACACATTTCTTGGTTTTGAAGAACGCAAAAGTAGTTTGTTTACTTGCTTGGTTTCTTTCATACTTCAGCATTTGAATCGTCAAATATTTTGTAAAGCATACTGAAGAGCTTCCAGAGTAGGACATAACATTGCAATGAAAAAATATTTTGTAATACATAACGAGTTTTTTATTTCACTATTTCGCACATGCCAAAAATCTCACGAGATTTTTCATACAAGCCTAGTAAGTTATCATTTTCTCTTGCAGATCATCTTCTTCCGCGACTATAGAGGACTCTGACAAGGACCCAAATTTTGAACTAACAAGTTTGGAAAGTGATAACCTTGATGACGTACCATCTGGTGAAGATAGAGTGAAAAACATTTCAAGTTCATCTGCCCCAAATATTAATCTATTTTGGAACATTTTACAGTACCACAGGACATTGTTGCAAAGACTTCGGCCTCATGCGTCTGCCTCAGAACAAGTACTGATAACATGAGACATTGTTGCCAATACATCGACCCCATGTACATCTGCCTCAGAACAAGAACTGGTTCCACATAGAGATGGATAAAACAGCGCTGCGCTGCCCAATTGCGCTAACACAGTTCATTGCGCAAGGTACGCCAACTCACTTCCTTGAAAAAATGTAAGTCATGACTCAGTGGCACAGTGTGCTAGTAAAGTAGATATCGGAAAAACATAATAATATTAGTTGTATTAATTATATTTAAACTATCATTTTACGATACTATGTATCAAGTAAAAAATGTTGCGACTAGCTAAAATGTGAAATAATAAGTTCTAAGCATCCCGCGTCGCTTATATGCACTTGCAGTTGTTTTGTTTCTAAAAACACCACTGCTACACGTGGTCAGTGAAGCATCTGTATTGAACTGCATGAAAAATATGGCAAAAGAAATAATTTTTAACTCAAAACATAGCTAGTGAACTGCAAATTTAACAATGAATTATTAGGCCTTTGTTTTATTAATTTCATTTTTCTAAGTTTTCCAAACTACTTTTCTAATCGTTAAATTATATTTCATAACAGTTATTTACTTCCATCCACAACAATGGGCAAGAAGTCAAGGAAAGATGACATTATTACTAATACGTGTTTATTGATAAACAGTTTTAAAACATTGAGCATGAAATTTAAATTTGAAACTTTTACATAACTCATAATAATCACTTACACTGGATTACGCTCAGTATATAACACATAGCAGTACAAATTGCACATGCAACCAAGTGACAAGACTTTTATTTGTCAACTGCAACGACTGGCGAAGCGCCGTGTCCGGCACGAATGACGATGGCACACCATAGAGTAAGTAAATAAGTAGTGGTGCAGTGCGGCTGTGCCGCAACTGCGCTGCGCAGGTACGCTTTGTGGCATGCACGTTGCAGGGTAAAGTCGCTGCGCCATGGCGCAATTGAGTTGAGACATTATGCCTGTGTTAATGCGCCAACAGCAGAAATTTCAGTGAGTTACCCATGACTAGTTCCACGGGACATTGTTGCTAATACATCAGACTTCTTGGCAAACATACCTTAAGAAAGCCATGGAAGTGGAACAAAACAGTTATAAGCAAAACACGCCTGGAGATGCAAATGAATTACTTGCATGATCTAGAAGGGAGTAAGCAAGAATTCTGCCCCATAAAAACCCACAAGGATGGAGTGAAAATATTCAAAGCATGATTTAGGAAAGGCTACACATGGAACCTAAAAATTTACTCTGAACAACATTAGGATGCAGATAATTTCGTGCCAACAAGTGTACTCAGTTATGTGGTCCATTAATTACTAAATTCGGGAAGTGTGATTGTCAATGACAATTACGACACTAGTACTGACTTAGCCAACAAACTTAATGATAAGTCTATAAACTTGTTAGGTACACTTGGCCAACAGAAAAAATAACCCCAAGACTTTTGTCAACAAAAAGTAAAAAATAAAAAAGGGTGAGATGGTAGCTTAGCAAAATAAAACAGGCATAACCATCTTGATGAAATGGGCAGAAACGAGAGAGATTCTTATACTGTCAACATGCCATGGGGATGAAAATGTCCCAGTTCATAAAAGAAATGGAATTGTGAACAAATCAAAGGCCATTTTCAATTATAATTTGTCTGACCAATTGTCAAGCTACAGGACCGCTGTTCGGAGTTCTCTAAATGGTACCGAAAAGTCACCATTGAATATTAAAGGGCACAACTGTAGCAAATGCTCACATGTTTTTTGTAAAATTACAGGGAGAAATCAGCACACTCAAATTTCTGTAAAGCCCTAGTGAAACAGACGATGACTGTAACGGTATTGCCAGAACCGGAAAATGAGAACTTTGAGATAGCAACTGCGTTGATTGTTTCAGTTGTGTACAAAAGTAATTTCACTGTCTTGTATAAAAATAAACTTTATGTATTTGTACCTAAACATGCTTGTTTTTAATTATATATTTTGCAACCAGCATAATTAATTTCTTTATTATTGTTTACTCCCGACGCCAGAGGCAGTCACAGTGGACACGATGCAGCAAATGTGATAACAGTCATCAAGTTGAAACCAATAATAATTTTGCTTCCCCTGAGGCCAGAGCAGATATACTAAACTGCAACAATAAATACTCAGGCGGCCACATGGAGTGAGAGGTAGGTTTAGTTCGACAGTGCTGAGCAGACACCGGTCCACCACAACTCTCAGGGCTATTTTAAGAGCAGAGACCAGTTACTGCCCTGGCAGTCAGCATGTTAAAAAATACAATAATATTAAAAAAAACATCTTTTAAAAAATTAATTATCAAAACATAACAAATAAAAAAATTTCATTAATAAAAGTATTGATAAATACGGACAATATAAAAACCAGATTGTGACATTTTTTAAAAAGATCAACCTTTAATTCATGTACATATTAGAAAATATAGAAAATATCAATGATTAAAAAAAAATTTTAGACTATCCTCCAACACCTAAACAAACTTCTTTTGAAAGAGAATTCATTCCCGAATACAGTTTTCTTAATTCAGAAAAAATAGAAGATTTCAATAAAAAAATTAGAAGAATTTAAAGAAGTCAAAAGGATTGACCATAGTGAAACAACAAATAATCCTAACTAATATTATAATTGTAAAAGTGTGTTTGTTTGTTTGTCCTTCTTTCATGTCGCAACGGAGCAACATATGGACGTGATTTTTTGCACAGAGATAGTTGGAGGGCCGGGAAGTGACATAGGTTACTTCTTATCCCAAAAAAATATCTAATTCCTTCAGGAAATTTTTTTTAGTAAAAATAACGTTCAGGGTACAATGTTGCGTCAATGTAAGTTGTTAGTGTGGGACGAAAGCACAATGTCACACAAAAAAGCGATAGAGACCCTAAACCAAACTCTACAGGATATACAAATCAATACAGACATTATGGGAGGAATGGTTGTATTACTGGCTGGGGACTTCCGCAAAACTCTACCGGTGATTCAAAGGAGCACACCCGCAGATGAAATCAAAGCCTGTCTCAAGTCGTCAAGCTTATGGGCAAATGTCAAGAAATCCAGTTTGACGACAAATATAAGAGTGCACCTCTACAATGACGTTGATATAGGACATTATGCTGATACACTATTAAAAATTGGAGATGGGCGGTTAGAAACAGATGCCGAAGGCTGTGTGTCACTAACGGGGGATTTTAGTAATTTAGTGCAGAGTGATATCGAACTGATTGCTAGCGTTTACCCAGATCTACAAAGAAATATAAATGACGACCAGTGGCTATGTAAAGGAGCAATACTAGTACCAAAAAATGACATTGTCAGTGCTCTGTTTTGTGTTTATGATCAGTGTCTGTCTACTAACAAATGCCGTTATTTCTCCCCATAAGTTTGTTACTATAACCACGCAAGCTAAGTCTCAGATAAAAGCTAGAGTATATATGTATGTGTGTATCTGTATATGAGAGAGAGAGAGAGAGAGAGAGAGAGAGAGAGAGAGAGAGAGAGAAATAGAAAATTAACACCAAGTAAAATTCAATTTTATTAAAAAAAAAAAAAAAAAAAAATTAAACTGTAATTCTGTAGTCCACACGAGCGGAGCCGCGTGCACATCTAGTTATTGCATAAAAATGTTAAATATACTTATTCATAATATAATTGATAATAAAATATCTAGTTTTCATAAAAACATTTCAAAAATATGCTAAAAAAATTTAATTACAGTAATAGATTATATGACTTTGAAGAACAACTTAGAAATAGAATTCATCACAGTAAAACGTAAGATGAGGTTATTCCTCTAGTTATTGATTCAAAGATGTATATTTATAATAAAACAATAACACCTGAACTGAATAACTGTATTATAAATAAAAAATTTAATCAATTATTTTTTTTTAAGAAATGAATTAAATTATTATACTAAAAATTAAAAGTTTAATAATGTTATAAAAGAAGTCTTATAAAAAAATTATGCTTGAACTTATTCCTAAAATAAATGGTAATACAATATATTTATAAATTCAATATAAATATTTAAGAAATATTTTGCTTATGTTGCTTAAAAAAATTAATTAAATGAATAAATTAAAAATAGATAAGTTCAATGACTTCAAAGAATAACTTTAAATTAATCATAACAAGATGAAAAATAATTTTATTCCTAATAAAAATAATGCTGAAATATAAGTTCAATAAATATTTTTTTTAAAAACTGAATTATATAATTAAAATACAAAGATTAAAAATGAAATTGAAGAAATAAAAAATAAAAACGAATATTTGTATAATTTTGTTTCACATATTTTAGAAATTCAAATATTTTTACTAACTAATGAAGAAAATGAATAAGAAACAATGCTGCATATGAATTACAATTACATTAGAGAAATACAACAATCTGAAAAACTAAAAATTAGTCTTATCTGTAGGATATCAGTTGCAGAAATACATTTTTGTGGAAGGAATGTGTGGATTTTCACCTTTTTAAAAATAAAGCTCTGTAACGTTGGGCGCTACAGTTGCACCGCTATACGTTATGTTGCCACGCTAGCTCAAAGGTAGTACACGAGACTCAGTAAAATGGACGCCGATTAATTACGAAATAAGTTAAAGTTCCAGAGTTTTTTGTTCTATACTTTATTTATCATTTAGTAACACAGTTCACAGCCGAAGTTCACAATCTGAAGAATACGAAGGGTTCGCAGATAATTAGACATGGTCAGAACGGAGCCACAGTTGTTTACTTAATTATTCGTGTCTCAAAACTTGCATCGCAGGAAATATGAAATGTGGCTACCTCCCACACCGGCAGAGAATTAAAATAACAAAGTCTAGTTGCCGATGTGGGGGTTATCGTCACGCCCGACGCGGTCTAGGCGAGCATTGTACGACTAAACTCAAGGGCGACTACCCTCCAACTGCCCTGCACTGACCTGCCCTCAAAGGCGACTGACCTGAAGTACTGCTTGACCTGAAGTGAGACTTGAAGGGCGACAGACACACGCGTCTTTTTGCTGCCTATCACCCCCCCC
>NQII01000938.1:502011-513072 GCA_002778355.1 Clitarchus hookeri
CCAGAGATAAGGGCCTGACTAGCCACACACGCTCTCACACGTTATCGAAATCGAAACTGCGTCGTACAAACAAACTGCGCCGTCAACATACACATAAACAACATTCTCGTACAACAAAACTTGTTGACGCATTCTGAAAGTTTCTAAATAATGCTGACGCTTCACAAAAACTGAAAACGACGACGTTCAAAACAAAACTGCAAACGTCCGCCCAATAAACGTACTATCACGATAAACTAACCACCGAGGCTTTAATTTGAAACCCGGTAAAGATATTACGAAGCTTAGCAAAGCTTAAGAAAAACTAACGAAATTGAAACACGTGTCCCGAAAATTAAGAATACTGCATCATTACAACTCTTTAAATCTATCATCATGAAGCAAAAAATCTCCACTAGTTACCTACAGTACTTAGAAGGGTAAATTGGAGACTAGATTTTTACATTTAAAAAATAAAGCAGACTAACACACAATGTGACTGAGCATACGAAACAAGCCATCTAGTGCCGGTTTTCCGTTCATTTCTAGTGGTAGTGGCGACTAGAATCCTCTCTGCATATGGTCCTAACTCTGTATGTAAGCAGGATTATTTTGATACAGTAAAAGGAGCCCCGGTGGCGTATTAGTCAGACCACTTGCCTCCCATCAAAGTGAACCAAGCTGGATTCCCCTACAGGGCCACCCACATTTTTTCACTGGGAAACATGGCGGATGTTGCTGTTGGCCAATGGGTTTTTGCAGTGTATGTCAATTTCCTTGTCCTTGCATTCAACCACTGCCCCATCTGCAATTTACTCACCCTCACCGACACTCAAGACTTCACTGTTAAGTGACAACCGAAACCTCCAATTCATTTCATCAATACAGAAAACACCAAAATATTTCATTTTTTTCATAATGTATGTTGGCTAATTGATTTAACATAAACTGAAGTATGACAACAACACTTTTAAACATCCTCATCTTACCCAGGATCTGAAACAAGTCATGAAACTACATTAAAGAGACTACGGCTACAGAGATAATTCTATAAAAATGAAACTTCCAAAAACCAATTGTCTTAAATTTAACTCTGAAATGCAATCCATGATGTTCTCTTTTAGTTCACTTTACATAGCACAAAACTAAATTTTTCATGCAACTGCAGCTTGTATTGCTATATATTTCACATACTTTCAAGAAATGCCCAGTCAACTCCAAACTTCTACATAGGCTACTTGTAACTTACCTTCACAATGTGAGCTACTACAGCATCTGGTGTTTTTGTTTCATCTGCAAGGAGCTCGTTGATTACAGTTAAGTTGTCTCGCACGTAGCAGTTCTGAAGTAAACGATTGCCTGGCTGATATAGCTGCAGTTCTGAGCCATAATGGAGGAATCTTTTAAATTTTATCTCCGGGGATGTCGCCATTGTGGGCACGGAACCAACTACGCGACACCCACGGACCACTATACAAAAGGTACACAACAGCATGTGTGAAAACTTGCACTAGCAAACAAAAGTCAATATTGTGCAATAAATATTGTGAGTGATTGAAGAACAATAATTTTTGACATACGACATTTACTGGAAGATGAAATGTTAGTCAATTCATAACTAATCTATACATTATCCCAAAATTTAATTACTTATTATCACAATCACAAATAACACAGTCTAATATTATGATTATTAATATTATGCAAATATTCAGTATACCAAAACGAAAATGAAAAATGACAAACAAATTGTAACAAAACAAAAATTTTCAATTTTGATGAATTTTCGGGTGTTAATGAATGTTCATTTAGTGCACTAGAGTGCACCAGCAAAGAAAATTTTTGCCTGTAAATCATCTTGTTGGTTTTATTATTTTATAACTGAAATAACTAAACAAAACTAAAATTTAATTGCAGGCATATTCATATTCATAACAAATTTGTTATGAATAAACTTGTTAAAATGTAATGCAATTCGTTAATCTTTCTTTAAGACTGAGATCTAATGAAATTATTTTCATTTTTAAGTTTCACGCAAGTTCATAACATTTCTTTAATTTTGTGAGAAAAAAAAGTCACATTTGCATAACCCTATTTAATATAAATGATAAAAGAGAAAAATTTATTGAATAAAAAATAGAGGAAGTGCAAATTTTACTTCTAAGAAAGAGAAGAGTAGACATGACCATATCGCTTCAATGCCACTTTTGCAGACAAGTTAGATTTACATAAAAATTCCACGCTTATGCATAGATTTTTACACAGATTTAACATTCCTACTAAATCATCACCAAAGCCATATGGTCAGATCTAGTACCAACTTACATAATATTTAAAAAAACAATGCATTAGTATTAAAGACTCATGGATTTACCAAAATACCAAGAATAAATATTGAAATAAATAAATAATAAACTGACTGACATATAATAAATAATTTATATTGTCTTTTTATTTAATTAAACAAAATTTTTCATCTTTCAAGCTTTTATACATAAATAATTTTCTTAAGGTCTTAAAAAAAAGTATGTATGTAGTAAAAAATAAAGATCACATAAGAACAAAACAATAAAAATTAGAACCAAAAGAACATAAACAAATTTGCTATAAAAAATGATAAAAATCTTAAAAAACCATTTTGTATTTGTGAGTGAGTGGAGCGATTTGGGTGGCTCTTAACGACAAGGTCTTGAGAGCCGTTGATGGCGAAGGTGATTATGGAGCAACGCCAGAATGCAAGGGCAGGGAAAATTGGAGATCCACGAGAAATCCCCTCAACCTGCAGCATCGTCCAACACGATTATCACATGTAAATATCTGGGGGCGACCGGGAATCAAAACCAGTTTGCCTAGGTGGGAAACGAGTAATCTAATCACTACAAAATCATAGCCCCCACTTTGTATTTGTGGTAAATCGTTTTGTAAAACATTTTTTGAAAGAATACCAAAATTCGAAATTTCACACTCAACAAGCTAATATGGATTGAAATTTATGAGACACATTAATTTATAAATTATTTTAAAACCATTATTTGTTTTCTATAAATAAAGCATTTAAATGGCTCCACCAGGAAACAAAAAACCAAACAAGCCTAGAATTTTATGCAAGATCGGTAAAACTTAAACATACAAAAATAATTATGATAAAAATTTTAAATCTCAAAAACATGACGAAAATGAAAAACCAAAGTACAAAGAGTTTAAGCATTTAAAAGTATGGGCAAAATTAAACCACATTTACAACTATACAAAACTGAATAAATATGAGCTAGAAAAAAATAATCAAATCATTCTGAGAAAAAAACAATAATTACAAGCTGTTTAATATTAAAAAATTAAGAATTTTTTTAAGGCAGCATTTGTTAGAAATGTATTAAATAAAAATTTTTTTAAAAAAAAGTAGTAATCAAAGATTTAGTTTACAAAATAGAATTTAAACAAAAAAAAAGGAAAAATTAACTAATAAATTTATTAAAAAACCCAAAAAAATTCCTAAAAATTTGAAAACAAAAAAATTTTAATTTTCAAAAAGATAATGTTATATATATTCAAACCAAAAAATAAGAAACACATGTATTCACCAAATATGTACATAGGAACAAATGAAATTCACCTTTATAATGTATTCACGGTAACTTCAAGATTTTCTGAAACCCTACTAAATATCTACTTTCAGGGAGCCGATTATGTATCCTTCCGCAGTATGTAAACAAAACATTGCCATGTGACACCTGTCAAACGTTTTGTAAACAGTGCCATGTGGGAACTGTCAAATATTTTGTAAACAAACAGTGCCTTGTGGGAACTGTCAAATATTTTATTAACAGTGTCCATGTGGGAACTACCAAAATTTATTTTTGAAGAGAAACAATGCCATGTAATCTCAACTGTCATATACTTTAATAAAATTCTCTAAATGTCTAAAAAATGCTAATCAATTTAGCGAAATGTTGTAATACATACAAAAAGGTAGATTGAAGTATATATCGGAACTGTTAATTATATAATTTAATTAAAGTTTACTTATTGTATTAAGATTTATTTAGATATTTGCAGTAAGTAAAAAGTTAAATTTTACATAATAAACTTTTGGAAGTAGCATTCAGGTTAAAGATTTCACTGTGATAAATGGTACCGTATTTTATCGCATATAAGTGGCACATTTTATTTAAAAAAAAATTTATTGAAAACTTGGGGTGCGACTTATAAGTGAGAAAAATTCCTCCAGCCCCGCACTAACGTTTCATTTACTACGAATTCACGGCCCGCGGCTCGATTTCCAAACTCTTCAGCGAACAAAATCACTTTCATTTTGAAACCTGCGGTGTAGGTACATCTCTGTTCCATCAAGAACTGTCGCGCTTCTTCACTGCAACATAAAAACAACACTATGCGGCGGAAAGACGAGTCACGGCTAACATTTGGCACTGAAGAACCAACGCTAATGTGCTGCCATCTCTTGGTCTCCACAAAAAGCTTTCGAAAATAATCGATTATCAGTTGGCGGCGACCAAAATTCGATTCCTTTGCATTCTTTGCGAAGGGAATAACGTAACGGAAATATTCAAATGCCTTTCTATATTTTGCACGTTTATTTGATAAACTGCAGAAATAACAACGCTAATACTAAAATTACATCTTAACCTAGAATTATCTTGTAAGTAGAAAGAATGTGTTACGTTAGTTTTATAACCACAATTCAGCGTCGCCAATATGGCGTGGTTATACTTCTGAAAAAAACGTGCCCAAACGAACAAGATGGAGTGTACGAGTCCGCTGGACAACAACTGAAATTTATTTAATTTCAATTAATAACGGTGAAATCTTTACCCATGAGTGCTACGTAAAAATGTAAATATATAGTTTAGCAATATTAACTTTACAATTACGGCATTAAATTTATACATATTAATATTTAACCTACGAACTATTTCTTTTCAGCTATAACCAACATGTCCCTTCAAAATCCGTTGTTAATTCTTACGGACTTTTAACAAATTATTAAAATTTATTGAAAAAATATACTTAAAACTTAAAACAACCAATTTATATAGTGCTTCAGTGCTAAAAGCAAGACAAAACCTTTTTCCATATACCATTTTTTTATAACCAATTGAACATGTAACTCCTAGGGTGATTTTTCAAAGGTTCTTTTCAAAAGTATCGAAGATACCGTGAATGGATTATATTTACAAATTCATAGTAAAGAACTGACTACATTAACTTTTAAAAAATGTCTGAATATCAACAAATTTTAGTGGGCAATTAACATTTTATTAGACATGACATATGAAAGAATATTACCTAATGGAACAAATCAAAAAGCTTGAATATATTATATGTTGAAATCAGGTAATTAATTATTAATACATTTTTAACCAAATGATTTTAAAATTCATTTTACCAGAATATTTAAATCAACCAAGAAAAGGTAATGATTAGTAATTATTAAGGTGTGACCAGATAACTTTAAAATTAAACAATAAATAATTCATTAAATGCATTGAAATACCAGAAAAATTACAAATAAATGACATTTGTATATACTTTGATAATAAAGATGATTACTGCATCATTAAAAAATTTTTATATGTCACATATATAAATAGATACAAAAGAACAAAACTATATAACTATGTATATAATTATATTTTTTCAGGATTTCAATTTTATAAATTATACATATGTAGAAGATATGCCAGTCCCTTTTATTCCAAAAGTAAACATGAAGATCACTTAGAAATTTGCAAAATGCATGATGCAGCAAAACCAATATTGCCAAAGATAAGAAAAAAAATTAATAAAAAAATTTGAAACTCCTTTTTTTGATTTTGGAAGTATTTTTAATAAATTTAATAACTGTAAACCTAAGCTTTAAAATGATAAATAAAATTACACATATAAATTTTTTAATTTAAAAAAGTAAACATTAAAGCAAAAACTTATTAAGAACTAAAAATCATTTTTCAAAATAGAAATTATTGCAATCACAATAGCACAAAACTATAAATTTAAATATTAAAATCCTTTGGAATTAATTAAAGAAGAATTAGATTATCAACATGCTCACATTTGCCATACCTATTTGTGAAAAACCATTTAAATAAATTGAAATAAAAATAATTTATATAAAGAAGAATAATATATATTAGTCCTAAATTTTTATGAATTAAAGATGAAGAAATATTGTAAGTTAATCCAGAATTATTAGAAACTGATGAAGAAAATGATAAATATTTAAGTTAGAGATCATTTCATTAGGAAAATACTGGTAAGCAATCCATTGAAAAGGTTGTTTAAATTTAAAACTCACATAACATATAATAGTATTTTTTTTCACAACTAAGTGCTTATGGTACAAATTTGTTTATTAAAGAATTAGAAAATAATATAGTTAATTCAAATGTGAATACTGATGAAAAATATATAAATCACTACTTAGTTAGTTTCAACTATGGATTTGAATTTAATGAAAATAATAAACTAAGATAAATATAAGTATACGCAAAAAAAGAAGATTGTAAATACATTAATGATTTTTATAGAAACTGATAAGGTTTTAAATGAAATTATAGATAAAAGACCTGGTGATTGAAGATCCAATATTTAATATTTTAAGTGGTGAAGGTATTTTTCCTTTATGAATTTAATGATACTGAAAGTGATAAAATTTTGAAAATAGAAGAAGTTTATAACTGTTTGACTTACAAAAACAATGAGAAGAGAAAATTACTTACACTAGAAAATGGTTTGGAATAAATTTTAAAAGAAACAAATCTAGGAAACTAAGTATTAACAGTTATGTAGTATTCAAGATATATCATTATTAGCAGCTGTACTGGAATTTTTTTTTGAGATTTTCGTATTAAAAAACAAATTTCATCTAGCTAATTATTTGACAGCTCCTTTACCTTGGAATGCAATTATAATAATGACAAAAATATTTAGATTTGATAAATAACTACAAAATGTATCTGATAATATGAAAAGAAATAAGAACAGGAATTTTGAACTGTATTAAAATATATTCTAAAGCAAATAATAAATATTTAATGGCTTTTAATCCAAATAAAATTAAAAATAATTTTTTTAAGTAGATGCAAATTACTTTTACAGTAGGGCAATCTCAAGAATATGGGATGATTTTATAAAATATGAACAGAGTAATAAAATTTATACAATAATGTATAGTTTTATGAAAGTATATAGGCCTATTGATTCTAATGCTAAATGAAAGCCAAACGTAACAGTGAATTTGAAAAAGACATCTATAATTTAATGAATAATGCCATTTTTGGAGAAAAAGATGGAAAATGTTAGAAATAGAATTGAAGTGAAATTAAAATTATGCCCATATTCAAGAAAAAAAAAATTCAATTGTAAAAGTTTTGAAATATTGTTGAATATATTGCAAGCCACACACACACACAAAAAGTTGAATTTGATAAACCAATTTATATTGCATTTTTTATTTTAAATCTGCCAAAATCAAAAGTTTTTTTTTTAAAATACAGACTACAGAGAAAAAAATTGTATTAAAAAGTTAAAAACCTGAATTAAGTTATATACAGTAACCATAAATAAATTAAGTGTCCATAACATAAAAAAGAGATTGGTGTTGCTGATAAAATTAATGCATTACAACTTACCTATTATAAAATTAATTTATTAAAAAATTCAAAGCATAAATTTTATCAAAAAAAATTTATTGGCAATAAACTGTTTTTAATTCTAAAAATTTTTAAAATCAGAAAAAAAACCGTTTTTATTGTGTAATTGCAACCTTCACAAAAAGATAAGCTATAAACTTCTTTAAAATTTGAAAATTTATCAGATCTTACGTTAAATTGTTTTTGTTCATCTTCATAATAGTTAGTGTAACACATAACAATATCTATTTCACAAAAAGTGAATGTTTCACATTTTTATAATTTTATATTCAATATCACAACTTTCTAAAAACTGTTACATTAGATAGAAAAAAAAAAAAGAAATTAAATTTTTTGGAATGAAACATGGTATGGAAATTTTAATCTCTACATTCATTTTGCATTTTCCGACGATAATATTTATTATGAACAATCTTTGCGCATATTTTAATATCCACATTTCAAATGATTACGTACCCATCACAAAAATTAATTACTTTTATGGATACAGTAAACCGTCAATTTCATGGATTTCCACTGGCTGGACACTGGATTTAATCGCAAAAAAATATTGCTTTGAGAGGTTTATAATTTTTTGTTACATTGCAGTTGCTGTATTATTATGCTCATTTTTCAAGCTTTCTTTTATAAACCAAACAACTGTGGGCTTTTCCATTGGCAATAACGGGCAGAACATCCCCCATATAGCCTGTTTAATCGAGGGTTCACGGGATTACATTTTCCACTTAACTTTTCAATGCAGTCTAACCGCTCAGCCACAGCGGTTCCTTTTAGCTGGAGTATTATTAAAAATAACAATTAATTTAAACTTTGTTCTATTATTTACAGTTATTTCTCTTAAACAACAGACTGTTACATAAAATCCTCTTCTAGTCAGTTATAACAATAATTAGGTCTTTCACCTTTATATACATTAGATTTCTACTACAAATCATTATTTCTGAAAGCTGCGTCAAGTTTTGAATTCCAATTTAAAAAAATCAATGTAAGAAAAAATTTGTCATAGAACTTTAAATTCAAACTTTTGTCCAGAGAAATTTTAGATAATTATCCAGAGTAGCAGCTTTTCTGAAGGAAACATCCTAGACCAACAAAAGTAGCATTAATGGGTTCTGCACAACTGACCTTGTTCATATTTAGGAGGACGTAATGTTAAAATAAGTAGAACGTATCAAATAAAATAGTTAAAAGTACGAGCAGCCTGCCGCCTTGTTTATGTCGGATGCCATACTAGGGTCATTAATGTATGACTAATTTCATAACATATGCCCACCTACCCTAACAGAACCTAACCCAATGATGAGTGAATCACTATTTTACATTTTTAAAATAAACTAGGATTGTAGCATTTTAAACTAACCTAGGATTGTAGGGTGTTAATCTAACCTAGAATAGTAGGGTTTTTAACTAACTTCGGATTAACACCCTACTGTAAAATTGTGATTCACCCATCGTGGGGTTAGGTTCTGTTAGGTTAGGTGGGCACTTATTACGAAATTAGTTGTACGTTAATGCCGCTCTTATATCCGTGATCTGCATCATTAGTAGAGTAGAAATATACCATTTTCCGTGAATTTCATTAATTTTATTTTCAGAAAAGTCATAAATTTAATAATTACCAAAGTAAGCTGTGCAGAACCCATTTATGTTATTTTTTTGTGGGTGTACTGCGTTTCCTTCAGAAAAGCCCCTATTCTCAATAATTACCCCCTACAATCGTAGGATAGATAAAAAAAATGTCAAATAGTGAGTCACTCATTATGGGGTTAAGTGGGTACATATTACGAAATTGGGTGGGCAAATTTAAATTGTGGTGCTTTTGTATTTTTTGTGGGTGTATTTTTAGTGATTTTACCCCACAATTTCCCTGATCTTCATAGCCCTCCCCACTATCGTTTTTGTGATTGGCAAACATAATACGTTAATGCCGCTAGTAAATTCGTGTTCTGTGTAAATAGAAGTGTCAGAATGTACCACTTTTCGGGATTTTTGTTGTTATTTACGGAAAAGCCGCTATTCTTTACATTAACCCAACTAGGTTATATGCTTCATCAACACACACCCCAAGTCATGTGCACTGATAAGGCATTGTTCCAAATCGGGTGTGTGAAAGCATGCGCTAGGAATGAGTATCCTGTACCTTATAATTACGTATGATCTTGGGTAACACTGTGTGTAGTAAAGTAAATATATACCTAATAGTGATGCAACGAATGTCGATTTTTCCACATTCGCGAATGCGAATGCGAATATCCACCTCTGACATTCGCGAATGCGAATGTTGGTTTTTCAAATATGGCGCCAAAAGCGTGCGCCTACGAACTCGAATTTTACAGCGCATTTATAACTGGCCGGCCGGGCGGCCATGTTAAAACCGAGAGTAGCCCATATGCCCCGACTCTGAACGAAGTAAACAAATCGTGATTGCTGGCTTACTGAATGGAGTTAGCTGCTAATAATGTTTTCGTAAATATTTAGTTTGAGGTTACCTTGACGCGTACCGCTCATACCTACCAGTAATGGCGACGCAATTCTTACCCACGCTGTAAACCGATGGCCTAACGACCAGAGGAATCCCCGAGTTCGAACCAACTGCACCTGTCATGAAGCCTGAGTCACGACGTGACGCTGCGAAAGCGGGGAGTCCCGGGCATGTTATCACCCCTCGCCACAAGAAATTACTAATCGGGGAAAAACAGTGCACCCCGCCTACCCCTATCCCACCGCAAACACGAGAGGGTAAGTGCAAAGTTATATGGAAAATAGAACAGAAACATATATATACAGGAGCCACAGAGGACCATTAAGTCAGTTATGCGACAGTTAAGAGAGTTACGCGAGAGTGAAGGACAGTTGAGGTCAGTTACGCAAGAGTTATGAGACGTTTACGACGGAGCAGCAGCGACAAGACAGTTACAACGAAGTTACAACGGAGTCGGGAGTTACGCCGGAGTCACGAGAGAGTCAGATACGAGGAACGACGAGCGACGAGGAGAGAACTGCACGTCCAGGGATCGAGCCCAGGACTTCCCGGGAGAGACACCGAGACAGCACGACAACGCCAGCCACCAGCATCGAGGGATAGCTAGATTCCACCGTCCGAGAAGATATAAAAGGGGCTAGGTCTCATATATGTACAGATCACTGTAACTTTGGACAATAAAAGTAAAGCGTGAATAAACCGAACCCAGTTATGTCTTTGTGTCACCCATCTTACAGCAGCCCAAGGTGCAGTTAGCCAGCACCGTAACAAATTACTATGTACCCTGCTATCCACCACCCTGTATAGTGCAGGTGGGGGCAGCGTCGAGTCAACATACTTAAGTTTTGTTTTTACCTTGTAAATACTCTATTGTTGTAATTGTACAGTGATAAGTGATATTTCAAAATGATGCGGTCGTGTGTTAGCGAA